>SJYX01011007.1:123910-178020 GCA_006410675.1 Oreotragus oreotragus
AAAAAAAGAAAGAGAGCTTGATGTGAACACTGAAAAAAAAAAAAAGAAAGAAAGAAAGTGTCAAAATTGTATAAATATGCTGAATCCAAAGAAGGAAAGAAAAATGGAAATTCCAGAAAATACATACAAGGAGCAAATTTTATTCCACAATCATCAAAGAATCACAGTTTCTGGTTCTGAGGCTTTGAGTTATGCAATCCAGGGAAATATTATAATTGGTCTTTTATAATTGGTGTCAAATATAAACTCTTCAGAGCCCCCTTTATATCTAGATTTCTCAGACTGTAGATGAAGGGGTTCAGCAGGGGTGTGACCACAGTGTACATCACCAAGGCAATTGTACTTGAATGTGAGGTGTGGGTAGCACCAGAGCTAAGGTAAACTCCTACGGCTGTAAAATAAAATAGGGAGACAACCAAGAGGTGGGACACAGAGGTGGAAAATGCTTTGTATTTCCCTTGAGCTGATGTGATTTTACATATGCAGGAAACTATTTTAGACTATGAGTAAAGGATACCAGCAAAAGGACCATCACCCATCAGGACAGCTGAAAAATACACCATTATGTTATTAAGAAAGTTGTCAGAACTGGCATGTTGTACCACCTGACTGAGTTCACAGAAAAAGTGGGGGATTTGCACAACTGTACAGAAGGACAATCAAACACCAATGAGATGTGTAGCAAGGAATACAAGGCAATCAACACACAGGATATCAGAACCAGCAGTTCACAGAGCCAGAGGCTCATGATAATCATATAGTGCAGGGGGTGGCAGATGGCCACATACTAATCATAGGCCATCACACTCAGGAGAATGTCATCTAATCTTGCAAACAGTATACAAAAATACATCTGGGTGATGCAGCCGTCATAGGATACCTTTGATCTGTGTCTGCATGTTCCAGAGCATCTTTGGGATGGTGGTGGAAATGAAATAGATCTCTGCAAAGACAAGTTGGAGAGGAAGTCATGGGGGTGTGGAGGTGGGAGTTTGAGCTGACAGTCAAGATGATGATTAGGTTCCCAAGCACAGTGACCAGGTATATGGAGAGGAAAAGCCCAAATATGAGGGGCTGTAGTTGGCTTCCTTTAAAATTTCCAAAAGAAGAAATCCTGAAATCTGTGTCTTGTTACTTGGTTCCATAGGGTGTAGTCGACTACCAGGAAAAAGGAAATAATGACAATTTTCACTCCTACTGGTATAATTCACATAGCTGAAATACTGCAACTTATATTTAGCCCTCAAGAAGCTGGTGTAATATTTTATTTTCAGATAAGTTCTCTTTGAGCATATGTGTCTATGTTTAGCAGCTTCAGTCTCGTCCAACTTTGTGCGACCCCAAAGACCATAGCATGCCAGCCTCCACTGTCCATGGGATTTCCCAAGAAAGAGTTCTGGAGTGGGTTGCCTTGCTCTCTTCCAGGGGTTCTTCTCAAACCTGGGGTTGAACCCACGTATCTTAAATGGCTGCTGCATTGAAGGCAGATTCTAAACCGCTGAGTCTAGAAGCTCCTTTGAGGGTATACTTCATTTCATTTCTGACTAGGAATTTTTGTCCCATTCTCACGAAATTTGCTAAGAGTTCATATATTCTAGAGTTTTAATATGATTTTCCTTCATTCCTTTGAGAGATATTTAGTGCTAATCATGATCCAAGCACATGGAGGAAAGAAATATAAAGTGCTGAAAAGTAAATCTCTCTCAATCCAAGGATAGTGAATGAGGATATTCAAATAAAATATCAGACTATGTCAGAAAGTGACATATGCTAAGAAGAAAACAAAACCAGATATAAAGGAGAGTGGTAGGAAGTATTATTTTGTCCTGAGTGTTTAGGAAAGTCCAGCAAACTAGGTGATATTTGAACAGATTCTTAATGAAAGAGAGACAAGGAGCTAGTGTGATGTCAGAACTGTGTGCCTGGAAGAGCAACCTGTCACTGCTAAGGACCTGAGGAAGCTGCTTATTCCACACGTTCAATAGTAAACACAGAAGCCAGTGGGGCAGAGGGATAAGCAGGAGGGGGAGTGATTAAAGATGGTGTCAGGGATTATAAGGAACAAGATGGCTTCCCTTCTAAAGCTGAACCTTCAGTCCACAGAGAATCCCTCCTTCCATGTGCTTCCTTGCACATTATCAATTTAGCTATAAAACCATACTGTGAATTATATCAGATTCCATTCTTAGTTCCATCTGTTGACTGAATTCTGACTTGTGTATATATATCATTTAGCATATGAGTCCAGATGCCTCTGCTTTAAGAACTGTTCTCCCTTTCAAGGCACAAGCATGCATGCGCACACATGCGTGCACACACACACACCTACACATAGACATACCCACACCATGTTCTTCTCGGTTGTGTCACTACCATGTGTCGTCAGACAGATTCACACTCTTTACACTGTGAATGGTTACAGCTCAGCTGGTCAGGTCAAATTATTATTCTCCAAAAGAATGTATAATTTTTACCAAGAAATTCCAGTTTATAAACTTCTCATGGAACAATAAATGTGGGGTTCATTTTTGGTATAGCCAATTTCTGCTTGGTATTTAGAGAATAATTAAAAGGATGAGAGTGAAAGAAACAGAGAAATGAAATGGACCTATGGACATTAAGGGAAAATAATATTTAATATACTAAAATGACCCCTGAGACAATGTAATAATGAGATATCCTTGCTTCATCAACATTCCAACTCCAGTGACATCTCCTTGATGTCTGGAAAAATAATGAAGAAAAATATCTTTTGTCCAAGGACATAAAAAATGATATGACATGGAACATCTTACAGTTTGCATATCCTAATAGGAGAATAAGCAATTGGAATATAAACTACTAATTCAATATCAGAAATAGTCAAAATACAACAGAAATTGGATATGTTGTATGTGAAGCATATGAAGCAGTAGAAGACTTCTTTTCCTTAAGGACTTTCCCTATTTATTTCCTCCTGTTCATAAAAAAATCCCTATACTTACTTTCTACTTTTACTGGCAGCATTTCATGCCTCCTATTCCATCTAACAGGATTTCCCTGGTAGCCAGAAAGTAAAGAATCTGCCTGTAAATGCAGGAGACATAGCTTTGATCACTGGGTAGAGAAGATCCCCTGGAGAAGGAAATGGCAACCCACTCCAGCATTCTTGCCCGGGAAATTCTATGGACAGAGAAGCTGAGTGGAATACAGTCCATAGGGTCACAAGAGTTGAAGCAACTTAGAGGTTAAACCACCACCATCATTCCTTCTGAGTTTCCACCGTTACCATTTAATTGTCAACACTGACACTTGCATTTTCGAGTGCAATGTTCACTTTATTTTTAAACTATAGTAAGTATATTAACATTAGAAAAACCAGAAAAAAACCACAGTGATCTGGTCTCCTGACCTCAGGTACACACTCTTGGCTTCCATCCTCTCTGATGCTCTCCTGCAGCATCTGTGGAACTATTAGAATTTCCTGCCTGCAGACTGAGAGAGAAAGCTTTCCCTGTAGAAGGCAAAATTCCTCCCTAAATGATTACTGATGCAGACAGAAATTTTGTCCCCAAATATGAAAACAGAAAGTGACTAAATCAAGCATTGGTTGCCAGACAGATGCAGAACTTCAAAAGTAAGAACCAGGTCCTCCCCAACCAATGTGGCAGAGGCTGAGTGACTGCAGCAGAGGAGATATTTACAGCTTCCTGTGTCAGCTCATTAGGTGTGTTTCCTCCAGTTACTCCAATCTGTAACCACGTGATTTCCTATGGGGACACTTTTCTGGACAGAATGGATATTTTCCCCCTGCTGTTTCTCTGTTCCTAAGACACTGCATTATAAGTTAGGGGAATTCATTTTTTATTACTCCTTCCTCTTAATTCTCTCGCTTCCAAAGGCCTAAGGTTCCCAGCATGTCATCATGTCTCTGAGCACAAAATTTTCTTTACACTGTAAAATTCAGGATTTGTCTTGACTAGGTCACTTGGGTCTTTAATGCTTTGATTTGGGGCAGGGACAGAACCACTGAAATCTCTAAACATTACTATTATCCTCTTCAAAACGGAGGATGACTTTGCTACTTTAAGATAAAACCACAGTTAATATACTCCTTGGATGCATAATAGTTTCTCCAAGTCAATTAGAAATTTCTTGTTATATCAGAAGTTAAGAGTTATCCTTTAATCCCTCATTGCTAATGTTTGTACTGATATAAAGAGAGATATTTATATGTTGATATGCACCATAAACTATCTTAGCATATTATATGTGTGTGCATGTGTGTGTGCTGTGCTCAGTCACATCTGAGTCCTTGTGACCTCCATGGACTTTTCCAGGCAAGAATACTGCAGTGGGATGCCATTTCCTTCTGGCCTCTAAACAAAGAGGAAACCATATCTCATACCTGACTCAAGCCCAAGCCCTCCATACCTCCTAACAAGATGATTGCAATGAGTATACCCCAAACAAAGGCATGAATTGTGATAACATCAGATCTAGCTCTTCCAGTAAAGCCACTGGGCACATATCAACTGTATATGACTGTTCCCACACAAAGACACCACTCTAAGACAGCGAGAGTTAACTGTGGCAAATAATTTCAGAAAACAGAAAAAGGTAAGTAAAATGAAATTACAGAGGAATTTGTCCCAACTTAAATAACAAGATATCATGCCTAAAAAACAGCTAATGAAAGAGAAACAGTTTACCAGATTTGGAATCAATGCATTAGTAAAGATATAAAACTCCATTTTTTCAAGGTAAAATTATTCAAGAAATCTTCCAAAAGAAGTTTTATTTTTAATATTCACCCTGTGCATTTTGTTAATAAGTGGAATACCATAGAATATTTAATTTTGTATAAAAATGACTGTTGAATCAGTTATAATTTTAATAAGGAACTATAAAATAAAAGCTAGCTTGAACTGAACATTACATTAAATGAAGTGAACAACTAGAAGTAATTAATAGTTATCCAGGTGATACAGAAGAATGCATAAGCTAACTGAAATATAGAATCATGGAAATGATTCAGTCAGAAAAGAAAAAAAAATTAAAAATGAGAATAATTTGAGAGATGTTTGACTACATTAAGAACACCAACAGTGGCACAATTGTAGTGTCCAGGAAGGAAAAGACAGATAAAAAGGTCATCAAAACATATCTGATAAACTTATGTTTGAAAAGTTCCCAAACCTGAGTAAAAAAGCAAATTCAAGTACCAGAAGAAAAAAGAGTACCCCCAAAATGACAGCAATAAAACCTGCACCAAGATACAGCATTAAAACCACAAAGTTAAAGATACGGTTTTCTAAAGCCAGCAAAATAAAACAGTCAGTGTCATGTAAGATGGAAGCACATAAATCTATCAGCTGATTTATTTTATTTTAATTTTTTTGCAGAAACTTTGTACGATATAATGGAGAGGCATTATATATTTATTTTTTTCTTTTTTAATATAAATTTATTTATTTTAATTGGAGGCTAATTACTTTACAATATTGTATTGGTTTTGCCATACATCAACATGAATCCACCACGGGTGTACACATGTTCCCCATCCTGAACCCCCCCTTCCACTTCCCTCCCCATACCATCCCTCTGGGTCATCCCAGTGCACCAGCCCCAAGCATCCTGTATCATGCATCAAACTTGGACTGGAGATTTGTTTCACATATGATATTATGCATGTTTCAATGCCATTCTCCCAAATCATCCCACCCTTGCCCTCACCCACAGAGTCCAAAAGACTGTTCTATACATCTGCATTTCTTTTGCTGTTGAGAGGGAAAAACGTGTAAACTAGGGTATTCTACTCAGAAAGTTTAACATTTAGAATTGAAGGAGAGAGAAGGAATTTTTCAGCCAATCAAAGACTAATAGAATTTATCAACTCTAAACATACTGTACATGGAATATTATAGGACCTTCTCAAAGAAGGAAGAAAAAAGACATAACAAGCGTGAAGAAACTATAAGAAAGAGAAAATCATGCTAGTAAAGGCAAACGTGTAGAAAGGTTGAGGATCAAATCACTTAAGCTAGTATGAAAACTTAATAGACAAAATAATTCAAAAATCAAATATAGCTACAATAAGAATTAAAGGGGTAAATAGGGAGGTATCAAATGTGACTTCAAAGGCACAAAATGTGGGGCAGGAAGTGAAAATGTAGTGCTATTAATATGTGTATGAACTTAAAAGACAACTTGTTTTTAAAAGTAGACATCATTGTATGTCATCAGATGAAGACCCTTTGTTTATCATACATCAAAAATCTATACAAGATAAAATCTAGAGAGAAAGGAACACAAGCATATCACTAAATAAATCATCAAATCATAAGAAACACAAAAAAGAAAAAGAATGACACTACAGAAAACAAATTAACAAATTGGAAATAAGTAATACCTACCAAAACACTTCTTTAACTGCCAGTAAATTAAATGATCTCTTGAAGAGCCGACTTAGGACTAAATATTAAAACAACTAAGATAATAGCATCTGGCCCCTTTACTGCATGGCAAATAGAAGGGGGGAAAGTGGAGGCAGTGATAGATTTCCTCTTCTTGGGCTCCAAAATCACTGTGGACGGTGACTGCAGCCATGGAATCAGAAGATGATTGCTTCTTGGCAGGAAACAGATGGCAAACTTAGACAGTGTGTTGACAAGCAGAAACATTATTACTCTGCCAACAAAGGTCCTTATAGTCAAAGCTATGGTCTTCCCAGTGGTCACGTACGGTTGTGAGAGCTGGACCATAAAGAAGGCAGAATGTGGAATATTTGACGCCTTTGAACTATGCTGCTTGAGAAGACTCCTGATAGTCCCTTGGACAGTAAGGAGATGAAACCAGTCAGTCTTAAGAAAGATTAACCCTGACTATTCACTGAACGGCCTGATGCTGAAGCTGGAGTTCCAGTATTTTGGTCACCTAATGCAAACAGATGACTCATTGGAAATGTCCCTGCTGCTGGGGAAGATCAAGGACAGAAGGAAAGAGGACATGAGAGGATGAGATGGCATCCTCCAATGCAATGAACGTGAACTTCAGCAAGCTCTGGGGATTGGTGAGGGACAGGCAGGCCTGCCATGCTGCAATCCATGGGATCACAAAGAGGTGGGCACAACTGGGTAACTGAACAACAACAGACTAGATGTTCTGATGAAAAGACATTACTCCTAATAAATTCTTCATAGTTCTATGATATTGCATCAGAGAAATGAAATTTCCAAATATTTTTGATTCAAAGGTTGGAAAATGGTGGGTAGGAAAAAATAAAAACTGTCTATATATAAGACTGAGAATAAAGCTTACATTTCTAGTTCATGTATACCCATGACGGATTTATGTCAGTGTATGCCAAAACCAATACAGTACTGTAAAGTAAAATAAAGTAAAAATTAAAAAAAATAAAAAATAAATTAAAAAAAAAGAGAGATTCCTAAAATTCTATAAAGATACTGAATTTGAAAAAGGAAAGAAAAACGGAAATCCCAGGAAATGAGTGCAAGGAGCAAATTTTATTTCACAATGAACAAGAACAATTTCTGGTTTTGATACTTTGAGTTATGCAATCCAGAGCACTAGTATAATTGTTCTTTTATACTCGGCATCAAATATAATCTCTTTAGACCCTCTTTTATATCTCGGTTTCTCAGACTGTAGATGAAAGGATTCAGCATGGGTGTGACCACAGTGTACATCACCGAGGCGACTGTACTTGAATGTGAGGTGTAGGTAGCAGCAGAGCTAAAGTAAACTCCTAAGGTTGTAAAATAAAATAGGAAGACAACTGAGAGGTGGGACACACAGGTGGAAAATGCTTTATACTTCCCCTGAGCTGATGTGATTTTACATATGCAGGAAACTATTTTAGAATATGAGTAAAGGATACCAGCAAAAGGACCAACACCGATCAGGACAGCTGAAAAATACATCACTATGTTATTAAGAAAGTTGTCAGAAGTAGCAAGTTGTATCACCTGACTGAGTTCACAGAAAAAGTGGGGGATTTGTACAACTGGACAGAAGGACAATCGCAACACCATTAAGCTGTGTAGCAAGGAATACAAGGCGATCTGCACCCAGGATATCAGAACCAGCAGTCCACAGAGCCGGGGGCTCATGATGACCATGTAGTGCAGGGGGTGGCAGATGGCCACATACCGATCATAGGCCATCACTGTCAGGAGAATGTCATCTAATCCTGCAAACAGCATGTAAAAATACATCTGGGTGATGCAGCCTTCATAGGTGATACCTTTGCTCTCTGTCTGGATGTTCCACAGCATCTTTGGGATGGTGGTGGAAGTGAAACAGACGTCTACAAAGGACAGGTTGGAGAGGAAGAAGTACATGGGGGTGTGGAGGTGGGAGTCTGAGCTGACAGCCAGGATGATGAGTAGGTTTCCAAACACAGTGATCAGGTACATGGAGAGGAAGAGCCCAAATATGAGAGGCTGCAGTTCTTGTCCTTCTGAAAGTCCCAGAAGAAGAAATTCTGAAATCCGTGTATTATTCTCTGATTCCATCGGGTGGAGGTGACTACCAGGAAAAAGGAAAACAACATGACTAGTTTACACAACACTGGCATAATTCACATAGCTGAAATACTGCAACTTCTATTTAGCCCTCAAGTAATTGATCTTAATACCTATTTATAGTAAAGTTCTCTTCCAAAGTATACTCCATTTCATCTCTGACAAAGATTTTCTGTCCCATTCTCATCACATTGGCAAAGAGCTCATATATTCTAGAGTTCTAATGAGGTATTTCTTCATTTATTTGAGAAATACGTATTTAGTGCTGACCAGTAGAAAGTGCTGAAAAATAAACCTCTCCCAATCCAAGGATGGTGAATGAGGATATTCAAATAAAACATGATAGAATATGTCAGAATGTCACAGATGCTATGAGGAAAACAAAACCAGGTATAAAGGAGAGCGTGGTAGGAGGTGTTATTTGGTCCTGAGTATTCAGGGAAGAGCTTCAATCTGGGTGATGTTTGAAGATTCCTGAAGAGAGAGAGAAGCCTTTGTGATGTCAGAAGTGTGTGCCTGGCAGAGGGAGCTGCCACTGCTAAGAACCTGACAAAGATGCTTGCTCCACATGTTCAAGTGCAAACAAGGAAGCCAGTGGGGCGAAGGAATAAGTAGGAGGGGGAGTGATTAGAGATGGTGTCAAGGATGCTGAGGAACAAAGTGGCCTTCCTGCTACAGCTGAACCTTCAGCACATAGAGAATCCCTCCTTCCATGTGGTTCCTTGCACTTTATGAATTTAGTTGAAAACCATCCTGTGAATTATGTCAGTTTCCCTAGTTAGTTCCATCTATTGACCAACTTCTGACCTCTGTATTATAAGTCATCTTAACATATGAGTACAAATGCCTCTGCTTTAAGAACTGGTCTCTCTTCACAAGGCACAGGCATCGTGCGCGCGCGCGCACACACACACACACACACACACGATGTTTCTGGCTTGTGTTACTATCATAAACTGGTCACTAGGTCCACCCTTGTTAGGCAATGAGTGTTTAACACATCGAGCTTGTCAGATCAAAGTATTATTGTCCAAAAGAATGTATAATTTTTACTTGGAAGTTCCAAGATTTTTTTAAATTTATGTGTTTTTTACTTGAAGGATAATAGCTTTACAGAATTTTGTTGTTTTCTGTCAAACCTCAACATGAATCAGCCATAGGCATACATATATCGCCTCCCTTCTGAACCTCCCTCCTGTCTCCCTACACATCCCATCCCCAAATTCCAGTTTATAAACTTCCTATAGAACAATAAATTTGGGGATCAATGTTGGTAAGGCCAATTTCTTCTTGGTATATAGAGAAGAATGAAAAGCACAGCATCTTTTTCTCTCAGAGAAAGAAAAAAAGAGAAATGAAATGGACATAGGCAAATTAAGAGAGAAAATATGCAATAAACTCAAATGACCCCTGAAACAATGCATCATCGAAAAGTTTCTTTGCTTCATCCATCAATATTCCAATTCCAGTGGCATCTCCTTGACGCCCAAGAAATAATAATAAAGAAAAATATATTTTTCCAAGGACATAAACAGGGATATATAAATGACATGATATATCTTACAGTTTAAATATCCCAAGAGAATAAGCAAATGGAACATAAACTATCAATTCAAAATCAGAAATAAATGAAATACAACAAAAGTTGGATATATTTTATATGAAGAAGCAGAATACTGCTTTTTCTTGAGGAGTTTTCTGATTTGTTTACTTCAGTTCATAAATAAGATTATTAGACTTATTGTCTACTTTTACTGGAAGCCTTTCATGCCTCCCATTCCTTCTCACGGGGCTTCCTTGGTGGTTCATTAGTAAAAAATCCGCCTGCAATGCAGGAGGCCAAGGTTCAATCCCTTGGTCAGGAAGATTCCCTGGAGAAGAAAATTGCAACCCACTCCAGTATTCTGGCCTGGGAAATTCCATGGACAGAGGAGCTGGGTGGGCAACAGTCCATGGGGTCGCAAAAGGATCAGATATAACTTAGCAGCTAAACCACCACCACCATTCCTTCTAACAGAACTTCCTCTATTGCCGTTTGTCAACATTGATGAGTGAAGGGTTCACTTTATTTTTAGACCTAAATAGATACACTAATATTAGGAAAGCTAAAAAATAACCACAGTGACCTCTGGCCTCTGGACTGTGCTAGATTGGTCCTCAGTGACCTCAGGTCCATGCTCCTGGCTTCCGTCCTCTCTGACCTTCTCCTGAAACGTGTGTGGAGCTCTCACCTGCCTGCAGATTGAGAGAGAAAGCATTCCCTGTAGAAGTCCAAGTTCCTTCTTAAATGATTAATGATGCAGACCGAATTTTTGTACTTAACACGACAACAGGAAGGGATAAAATTAAGCATTGGCTCCCAGACAGATTCAGGAATCTAAATTAAGGACTAGGTCCTCACCAACCAAAGTGGCACAGGCTGAGGGGCTGCAGCAGAGGAGATACTTCCAGCTTCTTGTGTCAGCTCGCAGGGCTTCTCCTGCCGCTCAGTGATAAAGAATCCACCTGCAATGCAGGAGTCGCAGGAGATGGGGGCTTGATCTGAGTCAGGAAAATCCCCTGGAGGACTGCATGACGACCCACTCCAGTGCTTTTGCCTGGAGAATCCCATGGACAGAGTTGCCTAGAGGGCTACAGTCCATAGGTTCTCAAAGAGCTGGACAGGACTGAATCGACTTAGCAAGCATGCACACATGTCAGCTAACTGGGCATATGTTCCTTTTGTTACTCCAGCCTCCAATACATGATTTCCCTCGGGGACACTGGGCTGGGCACAGTGCAATTATTTTTCTGTTGATTCTCTTTTACTAGGTGATTGCATTATAAGTTGGGTGATTCAGTTTTTATCATTCCTTCCCCTTTAATTCTCCTGCTTTCAAAGAACTAAGGCTCCCAGAACCTCATCACACCCCTGAGAACTAATCTTTTTTAACTATAACACTGAGGATTTGTCTTGATGAGGTCCCTTGGGTCTCCAAAGCTTTGCTTTGTGGTAGATTAAAAAAAAAAAAAAAACTACTGAAATCTTAAAACTACTAATTTCCCTCTTCAGAACTGTGGATAACACTGTTCCTTCAGTATAAAAGAGTGGGTATTATACTGCCTGCATTTATGCTAGTTTTTCCAAGCCAATTACAAGTTTCTCAGTTATATCAGAAGTCAACAGCTGCCCTTTAGTCTCTCATTATAAAATGTTTATAACTATAAGAAAAATATTTATATGTTGATATGATAAGTGAAAATCACTCAGTTGTGTCTGACTCTTTGCCCCACATGGACTATACAGTCCATGAAATTCTCCAGGCAAGAGTCCTGGAGTGGGTAGCTATTCCCTACCCCAGGGAATCTTCCCAACCCAGGGATCAAACACAGGTCTCCTGCATTGCAGCCACAAGGGAAGCCCAGGAATACTGGAGTGGGTAGCCTATCCTTTATCCAACGGATCTTCCTGACACAGAAATTGAACCAGGGTCTCCTGTGTTGCAGGCAGATTCTTTACTAACTGAGTTATCAGAGAAGCCTGATATGATATTAATATGACCATAAACCAGGCTTCCCAGGTAGCTCAGTGGTAAAGAATATGCCTGCCAATGCAGGAGATGTTAGAGACGCAGGTTTGATCCTTGGGTCGGGAAGATTCCCTGGAGCAGGAAATAGCAACCCACTCCAGTATTGTTCCCTGAAGTATCCCATGGATGGAAGAGCCTGGCAGGCTACAGTTCATGGGGTCGCAGCAGCTGGACACAACTGAATAACTAACAATGACCATTAAACTCTCTTAGCATCTTACAGTGATTGTCAAATGTAATTTTTCAAATAGTGCGTTTTTTGAGGTAGCACTTTTATGAACTCCATTCTCTGTTGTTAGATTGGAACTCAGAGGGATTTAATGTTCTACTTTAAAGTACAAACCATTAGAGCATTTAAACCTTTTGGAATCTTGTTTTTATAATCTCATTTATTTCTTTTTCTTTTTTAATATAAATTTATTTATTTTAATTGAAGGTCAATTACTTTACAATATTGTATTGGTTAAATGCTCTAGCGGAACTTTGAAAGTCATCTGGAAACAAACAAAAGGAATACATTAAACTATTAAACTATGACTGGTTATGTTTTTAGAATTGTTGGATTTTTGTTGAAATAGCAAAAACACTTCAAGGAAAGGGTTTTAGTAAACTTTCTCAGTAGGTATAGTATGAACTGATGAAAGTAGGGGCATTGAGAAGGGAAAGGAGCAAATATATGGCAGATGCTTTCAGTTAGAAAATAGCTGTGACATAGTTTACCCAATTAAAAGGTACTCAAAACTGTATGAATGGTACTGTATATTTAACGTCAATATTTAATAATGAACATTTGTCATTTTTATCAGACTTTTTGGTAATAAATCCATTACAAACAAAATTGAAAAAAAAAAAAGTACAAACCAAGTAAGGGCTGGAGTCTGGATTGAGGTCTCTTAGTTCTGGAACTCTGTCCCAGTGATTCTCAACCAGACATGATTTTGACACTGGAGATATTTAGCAATAGCTGAAGGGATGCTACTAATCTCCTATAAACCACAGAACAGCACCCAAATAAATAATTTTCCTGCCCAAGGCAGCATAAGAATGTGAGAAATCCTATTCCAGACAAGAATACCTATAAATTCACTGTTCATACAAATCACCAAGGTCTGCAGTTCAAATATTCATTCGGATTCCTCAGGTCTCTAGTGGTCCAGGGACTGTGTTTCTGATCATTTGAGCCAAAATATCAGATTCCGGTTCAAATTCTTTACACTCTGAAAAGAAGGGAACTTCGTTAACACTACCACTGGTGGTACTTTGACACTTGTCACTCCAAATAATCTTTTCAGAGCCCTGTGTATGTCTTCATATCTTAGACTATAGATGAAGGGGCTCAGCATGGGTGTGATCACAGTGTACATCACCGAGGTGATTGCACTTGACTCTGAGCAGAAAGGCATGAGTATCCACAGGGCTGGGGTACACTCAAAGCTCATCCAATGAAACAAGGATACAAGTGAGAGGTGAGATGCACAGGTGAAAAGCACTTGGTACTTCCCCCAAGCTGATGATATTCCAGATAGAGAGGAAACTATCTTAGAGTAAATGATCCCAGGGAAGACATTTGTTGTTCAGTCACTCAGTTGTATCTGACTCTTTGTGACCCCTTGGACTGCAGCACGCCAGGCTTCCCTGTCCCTCACCATATCCTGGAGGTTGCTCAAACTCTTGTCCATCGAGTCGGTGAAGCCATCCAACCATCTCATCCTTTGTTGCCCCCTTGTCCTCCTGCCTTCAATCTTTCCCAGCATCAGGGTCTTTTTTAACAAGTCAGCTCTTCACATCAGATGGCCAANTGTGACCCCTTGGACTGCAGCACGCCAGGCTTCCCTGTCCCTCACCATATCCTGGAGGTTGCTCAAACTCTTGTCCATCGAGTCGGTGAAGCCATCCAACCATCTCATCCTTTGTTGCCCCCTTGTCCTCCTGCCTTCAATCTTTCCCAGCATCAGGGTCTTTTTTAACAAGTCAGCTCTTCACATCAGATGGCCAAAATATTGGAGCTTGAGCTTCAGCATCAGTACTTCCTGTGAATATTCAGGATTGGTTTCCTTTAGGATGGACTGGTTGGATCTCCTTGCAGTCCAAGGGACTCTCAAGAGTCTTCTCCAACATCACAGTTCAGAAGAATCAGTTCTTTGATACACAGACTTCTTGATGTTCCAACTCTCACATCCATACATGACTACTGGAAAAACCATAGCTTTGACTAGATGGACTTTCTTCAGCAAAGTCCCTGCTTTTTAATACACTGTCAAGGTTTGTCAAAGCTTTTCTTTCAAAGAGCAAGTGTCTTTTAATTTTGTGACTGCAATCACCATCTGGAGTGATTTTGGAGCCTAAGAAAATAAAGTCTCTCACTGTTTCTTGTTTCCCCATCTCTTTCCCTTGAAGTGATGGGACCAGATGCCATGATCTAAGTTTTTTGAATGTTGCATTTTTAAGAATGCTTTTTCACTCTCCTCTTTCACTTTCATCAAGAAGCTCTTTAGTTCCTCTTCACTTTCTGCTGTAAGGGTGGTATCATTTGCATACCTGAGGTTATTGCTGTTTCTCCTGGCAATCTTGATTCCAGCTTGCGCTTCATCCAACCCAGCATTTCTCATGATGTACTCTTCATATAAGTTAAATAAGCAGAGTGACAATATACAGCTTTGACGTACTCCTTTCCCAGTTTGGAACCAGTCCATTACCAACCTGGAATATAACAGTTTCAAATTACATCATCATGTCATTAAGAAAGGTGTCACAATTGACTAGTTGGACCTCTTATTTGCTTTTATAGGAAAAGTACAGAATTCCAAGAAGGTACAGAAGGACAGTTGCAACACTGTTAATCTTTGTAACAAAGAATGTAGGGCACTCATGTACCAAACACCAGAACCAGCAATCCACAAAGTGTGTGTGGGAGGGTGATGTTCATGGGGACAGGATAGTGCAGAGTTTGACAGATGGCCATGAAGTGGTCATAGGTCTTTGTGGTCAGTACAATGCTGCTCAAATCTACAAAGAGTAGGTAAAAGGATATTCATAGGTTATGGTTTTGCCTTCTTTGGGATGGTGGTGAATGTGAAACATATCCTGAAGGAACAGATTGGAAAAGAAGAATTACACGGGTGTGTCGAGGTGGGAGTCAGAGATGGTGACCAAGATAATTAGCAGGTTTCTAAGCACAGTGATCTGGAAAATGGAGAGAAAATGTGAAAATATAAGGTGCTGGTTTCTCTGATAACTGCAGAAGAAGAAAATTTGAAATTCGTGTATCATTTCCTGGTCTTATGTGGCCTTCATCAACTTGTTGATTTTTTTCTCTTTGATAATAGCCATTCTTACTGTGGAAGGTGTACCTCACTGCGATTTTGGCTTCTGCTCACTTTTTTTTTAATACCTTAATATTCTTTATTTTTAATAACTTCTATTGAAATGTAATTGATTTAAAATGTCATATTAGTTCCAGGTGTACAGCAAAATTATATATATATATATATATATATATATTTGTATATTCTTTTTTAGATTCTTTTTCCAGTATAGATTATTACAAGATATTGAGTTTTTTCCCTGTATTTAAGTCCCTAGGTCCTTGTTGATTGTCTATTTTATATAGATATTAGTATATAAATACTAATTCATATACTAGTCAGCATTCTTTCACTGACTTAAAAAAGTTATCTATTTATTTATTTGTTTTGTTTCTGGCTGCACAGTCTTCCTTGCTTTGCGGGGGCTTTCTCTGGTTGTGGAGGTAGGGGGCACCACTCTTCGTTGTGGTACGAGGACGTCTCACTGTGATGCCTTGTCTTGCTGCAGAGCTCAGGCTCTAGAGTACAAGCTCAGTAGTTGTGGTACCCGGGCTTAGTGACTCTGTGGCGTGTGGAATCTTTCCAGACCAGGCATCACCCGCAGTTCCTGTTCCTGCCTTGGCAGGCAGATTCTTGCTTACTGCACCACCAGGGAAGTCTTTTCGTTCATTGACTTTTGACAGTTTAATTACGTGTGTGTTGGAGAATGTCTTTTGCATTGAAACATTCATGTTTCATTACATTTCCTATTATACCTCTGTAGATGTGTGCATTCGGTTCCTTCCCCAGACTTGGAAAATTCTCAGCTATTATTTCTATATATAATCTCTCTGTTCCTTTCTCCCTCTCTTCTGCTTTTGAGACACCCAGTATCCTTCTTACCTGTTCTAGAAGAGTCAGAAGTTTCTCAGAGAATATCTTCATTTAAAAAAAAAAGGAAAAGAAAAGAAATCTTAGTTCTGTCCTCACATCTACCTGAATCATTCTACCTTTGAACTCACTCTCTCTCTACAGCACATAGTCTCCACTTCCAGTGCTTTGCAATTCATCCTTCATCTCATTTACTGAGTTCTTCGGCACCAGAATTTCTGTTTACTTATGTTCAAGAGCTTTCATTATTTTAGAAACTGTTCCTTATGTTCATTATTTTTATCCCTCAGCTCACTGAAATGTCTTTGGGAGTTTTCTTCTAGCTTGTTGACCTTCTTCATGACACTATTTTGAATTTTCCACTTGCTTGATTACAATCTTACACGATATTAAATTAGTTCATGGAAAACTGTTGTTTTCTTTTTGTGATTCCATGTTACTGTGGTTTTTCATGGTGTTCAGCGGGTTGCTCCTCTGTCTATGCATTTGAAGAAGCAAACAGTGTTCTTAAGTAGGTAAAGCCTTGTATACTTTGATTCTAACAATTCAACAGATTGCTCACAGAGGTCGTTCTGTGTTTTTCGATTAAGTGATTTTGTGGCACAAGTTTTTGGTTTGTTTCTCATGAGCTGCTCCTGGCCATATTTGAGGAACTACATTTTTTTGCATTTCATGGCCTCTTCCAGAGGCATTGTCATTGTCCTTGCCATCAGTGTTTGTGCCTCCAGCATCACTGGTGACCTGGTATTGTCAGGCCCCCTGATGTGGCTGGCATCTTTGCTGGGGAGAGGTCCTAGAGTGGTAGGTGCTTTTGTCACATGGAGGGTGACCTTGCGTGAGGCTCCCCCCACACTGATGCCTGGGTCCCTGGGGCTGCAGGTGCTGCTGCATCCAGGAGGCTGGGGTTACCCACCCCACCTCCAGTGGGACTCCCAGGTGCTCTGGGGCTGCAGCCTCAGCTGCTTCGGCCATGGGCTGGGATCAGCATCACTGCCTCAGCTGTTCCCCTGGCTCCACCTCTTCCATGTGAAAAATCCACTCATCTTCAGATGTACCTGATGTGTTGGGTAGGAAAAAAAAAACTTTATTTATGCATGATGTTATCTATAAGTTGTAGATTGAGGGGAGAAACAAAGAGAGTGTCTTCTGCCACCATAATGCTGACATCACCAATTATAGACTTTTCCCCACAAGCTATAAGGTTAAAACTGGGGCTTTCCAGGGGGTTGAGTGGTTAAGAATCCACCTGCCAATGCAGGAGATGCAGGAGATGCAGGTTCGATCCCAGGGTCAAGAAAATCCCAAGAAGGGGAAATGGCAACCCACTCCAGTATTCTTGCCTGGAGAATCCCATGGACAGAGGAGCCTGGTGAGCTACAGTCCATGGGGTCACAAAGATCAGACACCACTGAGGACACATGCATAAGCATAAGATTAAAATACACAAACAAATGGAGTAGACTATCATATATTAGTGAAGAAAGAATTGCTACATGGCTCCATACAACCTCATGGATGAGCTTTAGAGTTCCAACATATAGAATTACTGAGAAACAGACTCATGAGAAATCCAGCAGAGATCAGAACACCTCCTTAATATTAAACCTCATTTGATAATAAAGACATCATATTAGAACAGTTACTGTTAGGGTGAGTGATTATGCAACAACAAGTAACCGAATAAAATTAAAAAATGGTATAGAACTGAGATCAACTCCAATAATCTCATTCTATGCATTTATTCTGATCTTTAAAGATAGCATTCACTACTCTGTTTTTTAATTGTATTACAGATAATTATATCAAAAAGTTATTCCATAGCAGTTTCCTCCCATGTAAGCAAGATATTGGCAAGCATGTTTGCACAAATTGTTACCTGAATCACATGACTGGATAGGCAGTCAAGCTGTCTAATGAGTCATCTTTGATCATGAGGTATATACGCATACTACACATATAGAAAGATTTGACCCTTGAATAATGCAGAGTTTGGAAGCAATGGCACCTTGTACAATTGAAAATCTGCCTGTAACATTGCAATCAACCCTCTTTATCCACAGCTCCACACCCTCTGATTCAGTCAACCCTTTTAAAAGTTATATAAATTGCCTTGGATTTCACTTGTACACTTTTTTACATGAGTAATATATCTCATGATATTTTTTAACCAGAAAGCAAGGCAAAAATTACTCAGGATGAAAATTGTCATTTAAGAAAGTATTATCCCTCATGTCACTCCATAAAAAATAGAAATGCCCAAATATTTCATATTCAAAGTTTGGAAAATTTTGAAGTAGAAAAAAGCACAACTCACCCATGACAGATTCATGTCAATGTATGCCAAAACCAATACAGTACTGTAAAGTAAAATAAAGTTTAAAAAAAAACCTAAATAATAGAATGAAAAGAAAGTTTAATAAAGTGAGTAACTGAGATTGTAGAGAAAAGTTAGAGTTTTATAAAAAATGGATATCTAAGGAAATAAGTAGAAGGAGCAAATTTTATTCCACACTGAAGAAAGTATCACAATTTCTGATTCTCAGGCTTTAAACAATGCATTCAAGTGCACTTCATCTGCCCCAGGACAACTGGTCTTTTTATACCTACTATTTCATAGACTCTCTTCACAGCCCTCTTTATGTCTTTGTTCCTCAGACTGTAGATGAAGGGGTTCAGCATAGGTGTGACCACAGTGTACATCACGGAGGCTGTTGCACTTGAGTGTGAGCTGTGGGTAGCAGCAGAGCTAAGGTACACTCCCAGGCTTGTACAATAAAATAATAAGACAACTGAGAGATGAGATGCACAAGTGGAAAATGCTTTAAGCTTTCCCTGAGTTGATGAGATTCTTCGTATGGCAGAGACTATCTTAGAGTAAGAGTAAAGGATACCAGCAAACGGCCCACCAGCTAGTAGCACTGATGCCAAATACATCACCATGTCATTAAGAAAGGTGTTAGAACAGGCAAGTTGGACCATCTGATTGAGTTCACAAAAAAAGTGGGGAATGTCCACCTCTCTACAGAAGGTCAGCTGCAAAACCATTAAACTTTGTAACAAGGAATACATAGCATTCATTATCCAGGACACCAGTACCAGCAGTCCACAGAGCCGAGGGTTCATGATGACTGTGTAGTGCAGGGGGTGGCAGATGGCCACAAAGCGGTCAAAGGCCATCACTGTCAAGAGGAAGTCATCTAATCCTGCAAAGAGTATGTAAAAATACACCTGGACGATGCAGCCTTCATAGGTTATGACTTTGCTCTGGTTCTCGATATTCTGCAGCATCTTTGGGATGGTGGTGGAGATGAAGCAGATGTCTACAAAAGACAGGTTGGAGAGGAAGAAGTACATGGGGATATGAAGGTGGGAGTCAGAGATTGTGACCAGGATGATAAGCAGGTTTCCAAACACAGCGATCAGGTACATGGAGAGGAAAAGCCCAAAGATGAGGGACTGCAATTCTGGATCCTCTGAGAATCCCAGAAGAAAAAATTCAGAAAATTGTGTATTATTACCTGGTTCCATGTGTTGAAGGTGACTACCAGGAAAAATGAAAATAACATGAATAATTTTCACACCAATTGACATAACTCACATAGTGCAATTTCTATTTTGCTCTCAATAAATTAATTTTAATATCTTGTGTTTAGAAAAGTTCTATTTCATCTCTGCCTGGGCATTTTTGACCCATTCTCAGCATATTCACAAAGGAATCGTGCATTCTACAGTTGTAATGAGAAATACTTTCATACATTTGAAGAATATATATTAAGTGTCAATCATGTTCAAAGCACATATTGTTTAGTTGCTAAGCCAGATCTAGAACTTTTGAGACTCCCTGGACTGTATGTAGCCTGCCAGGCACCTCTGTCCATGGGATTTCCCAGGCAAGAATACTGCGATGTATTGCCATTTCCTTCTCCAGGTGATCTTCTCAACCCAGGGATTGAACCCGCCTCTCCTACATTGCCAGATAGATTCTCTACCACTGAGCCACCTGGCAAGTCCTTCCAAACAAATACAGGTAACAAATATATGGTGCTAAAAAACAGAAGCTTTCACAATCCAGTGATGGTGAAAGATGATGTGTAAATATAATATAATATGTCAAGTAATAACAGTTGGTATGAAGAAAACAAAACTAGATATAAAAGAGAGTAGTAGGAGGTATTTTCATGTACTGAGTGTTCAGGTAAGGCCAGCAAACAAGGTGATAATTGAACAGAGAGCTCAAGAAAGGGAGAGAACGATCTAGTATGATATCTAGAGAAATATGTCCCTAGCGAGGGAATGGCCACTACAAAAGACCTAAGGAAAATGTTTGTTCCTTGAACTTTATGAATTTAGTTGCAAAAGCATCCTGTGAATTAAAGCATCTCCGATCTTTAGTACCTTCTGCTGACTGAGGTCTGGGCTCCATGATATAAAGCATCTTAATATATGAGTCCAAGCACCTCTGCTTTAACAACTGCCCTCAAGGCACAAGCACACACACACACTCACACACACACACACACACACACACACACACACACACACTCACACCATGTCTTTCTGGGCTACGTTCCTACTACACATTTCTCACCCAGAGCCACCCTCCTCACACCATACACAATTATAACTCAAGCTGATCATGTCAGATAATCTTTGTCCTACAGAATGTATAAATGGTACCCAGAAATTCCAGTTCAAAGACTGCCCATGGACCAATAAACTTGGGGGTCAATTTTATGATCACTTTCAGCTTTGTATGTAGAGAAATATGAAAAGTATGTGTGTGTGTGAAAGAGAGGTGGAGGGAGAGAGAAGGAAATGAAATAGACATTAAGGGGTAAAAGATTTAATAAGCTCTAATAGTTTCAGCGATCAATGCAAAGAAATAGAGGAAAAGAACAGAATGGGAAAGACTAGAGATCTCTTCAAGAAAACTAGAGATACCAAGGGAACATTTCATGCAAAGATGGGCTCGATAAAGGATAGAAATGGTCTGGACCTAACAGAAGCAGAAGATATTAAGAAGAGGTGGCAAGAATACACAGAAGAACTGTACAGAAAAGATCTTCACGACCCAGATAATCATGATGATGTGATCACTAATCTAGAGCCAGACATTCTGGAATGTGAAGTCAAGTGGGCCTTAGAAAGCATCATTACGAACAAAGCTATTGGAGGTGATGGAATTCCAGTTGAGCTGTTTCAAATCTTGAAAGATGATGCTGTGAAAGTGCTGCACTCAGTATGCCAGCAAATTTGGAAAACTCAGCAGTGGCCACAGGACTGGAAAAGGTCAGTTTTCATTCCAGTTCCAAAGAAAGGCAATGCCAAAGAATGCTCAAACTATCGCACAATTGCATTCATCTCACATGCTAGTAATGTTCAAAATTCTCCAAGCCAGGCTTCAGCAATACATGAACCGTGAACTTCTTGATGTTCAAACTGGTTTTAGAAAAGGCAGAGGAACCAGAGATCAAATTGCCAACATCTGCTGGATCATGGAAAAAGCAAGAGAGTTCCAGAAATAAGAATTGATGCTTTTGAACTGTGGTGTTGGAGAAGACTCTTGAGAGTCCCTTGGACTGCAAGGAGATCCAACCAGTCCATTCTGAAGGATATCAACCCTGGGATTTCTTTGGAAGGAATGATGCTAAAGCTGAAATTCCAGTACTTTGGCCACCTCATGTGAAGAGTTGACTCATTGGGAAAGACTCTGATGCTGGGAGGGATTGTGGGCAGGAGGAGAAGGGGACTACAGAGGATGAGATGGCTGGATGGCATCACTGACTCAATGGATGTGAGTCTGAGTGAACTCCGGGAGTTGGTGACGGACAGGGAGGCCTGGCATGGTGCAGTTCATGGAGTTGCAAAGAGTTGGACATGACTGAGCAACTGAACTGAACTGAATAGTCCCTGAGACTACGTGATGAATTAAAGCTTCCTTTGTTTGGCAACATTCCAATTCCAGTTATGTCTACTTGACACCCAGGAAAAATAATTTTCAAAAAGAAAAGTACATGTTTTCCTTGACAGAACAGTTATACTTTTATAATGAATGAAACCTAAAATATTTGACTAACCTAAAAGAAAACTGGGCGAAGTAAATAAAGTGAAGTGAAGTGAAGTTGCTCAGTCGTGTCTGACTCTTTGCAACCCATGGACTGTAGCCCACCAGGCTCCTCCATCCATGGAATTTTCCAGGCAAGAATACTGGAGTGGGTTACCATTTCCTTCTCCAGGGGATCTTCTTGATCCAAGGATCAAACCCAAGGCTCCCTCATCGCAGGCAGATGCTTTGCCATCTGAACCACCAACAAAAATGAGTATCCAAAGGAAAACAACAAAAGCTAAACATGTTTTATATAAAGCAATAGAAGACATTTTCCCCAAATCTTTTCCATTTCTTTGACCAATTTTTTACTGTTCTATAGGGAATGAGGCAAGCTCTTTCCCAGTTTTCTTATGGGGCATCGTGTGTTTGTTATTCTTGGAGTTTAAGCACTGTCATATTTTTTAAATAAATCTGATGAGCATACTCCAGTGCTATTGTAGTCTTTGTTAAATGCACAAAAGGCTTTTCAAACCATACTCTGTAAATTCTATAGACACCAAGTGAATCCATCCTTTTGTCTTGAATAAGTTTTTTCATAGGATTCATGCCTGAAAATGTTATATTATAATAGTTGTTCATTGTACTGTTACTTTACCATGACAATGCAAATTCCTAATCATCAGAGACTTCAACTGCTATGGTCACTATTTTTTTTCCCATAATATCCTTTTATTATCACAATCTGTACATATCTGTAGTTGTTTTTCTCTTTTCATTCCTACTATTGTTGACCTATAGCTTTTCTTTTTTAATATAAATTTATTTTAATTGGAGGTTAATTACTATTGTACTTTCAGAAAGATATGTGAATATATCTGGACTTATATAGAAACAGGGCCTTTCCAGGTGGCGCTAGTGGTAAAGAACCTGTCTGCCAATGCAGGAGGAATAAGAGAGGCAGGTTCAATTCCTGGGTGAGGAAGATCCCCTGGAGAAGGGAATGCAAGCCACTCCAGTGTTCTTGCCTGGAGAATCCCATGAACAGTGGAGCCTGGTGGGCTACAGTCCATACGGTCGCAGAGTCAGATACAACTGAAGCCACTTAGCATGTATGCAGGCAAACAGAAACGTATTTAAATATATGTGAAGTTACAAAATAAAAGGAATTGCATGAAAAATAATTGAATAAGTTATTTCCAAAGCAATTGTATTTTTAAAAAATTGAATGGAGTTTCACACACTAACTCAAACAATATTTTAAAAGTATAGATTTACTGATATCCAATGGGATAATTAAATTGGGAAATGTGTAAACATGAATATATTATATAACATTCCTGAAAATTATGACACATATTAGATTCTCAGTTATTGTATATTGAACAAATCAGGATTTACTTCTCAATTATAGATTTCATTAAATACATATAAGATTGTACTTCAATTTGGGAAGATTATCAAATAAATCAGAGGGATTATCAATCCAATGTAAAAACCAGTGCTTTTTGGTGAATACCTAGAAAGCTACACACTGAAATCCACAAGTATGCCGAACTGCCTTAGAGCAAGAAATCCAGCATAAGATGACGTATTTAACTAAGTAAAATGAAAAAGCACTTTTATGGCAAAACAGTCCCCAAAAGGTCAACTGAGAAACAACAATTCTTAAAAATCATTTCAAAAGCTGGTAGTGGTAGAATAAGAGGTTTATATTATGTGGGGCATATAATAATAAAATCAATACATCAAAATGACAATTCAAGGTATTATTTTTTATCAAGCTCAGTAACAAGAAAAGAACACTTTTCCACAACCATCCATCTGGGGAAATACTTACAGAGTTGTCACAGATTGCAGTGGTACTTTGAAACAGGGAGCAAAGGTGCACTATCTGTATTTGCAGACAGCACTTTAAAATGTTACGCTGTTGGGGAAACCATCCGAACAATGGCGCAGATATTAAAAGTACAGACGTTCTCTACCTGGAGCCTTCTCAGTCTCAGCATTGTTGACATTCTCAGACAGGTTGTTCTCTGTGGTGGGGTCTGTCCTGTGCCTTGCAGGATGCCTAAAGCATCCCAGACCTCTACCCACTGTTCCCAGAGTAACAGACAGGTATTTCTACAAGCATTGTTCAGGGTTCCCAGGGAAACAGAGTTGCTCTTGCTTAGAAACACAGTTTAAGTTTAACAATCTACACAATGGAGTATTAGTCAGCCATTAAAAAGAATACATTTGAATCAGTTCTAATGAGGTGGATGAAACTGGAGCCGATCATACAGAGTGAAGTAAGCCAAAAAGAAAAACACCAATACAGTATACTAACATATATATATAGAATTTAGAAAAATGGTAATGATAACCCTGTATGCGAGACAGCAAGAGACACAAATGTAAAGAACAGACTTTTGGCCTCTGTGGGAGAGGGAGAGGGTGGGATGATCTGGGAGAATGACATTGAAACATGTATACTATCATGTAAGAAACGAATCGCTAGTCTAGGTTCAACACAGGATACAGGATGCTTGAGGCTGGTGCACTGGGATGACCCAGAGAGATGATATGGGGAGGGTGGTGGGAAGGGGATTCAGAGTTGGAAACTCATGTATACCTGTGGCGGATTCATGTCAATGTATAGCAAAACCAATACAGTATTGTAAAGTAAAATAAAAATTTTTTTAAAAGTTGAATAGAATATGGCAAAAACCAATACAATATTATAATTAGCCTCCAATTAAATAAATTTAAATTAAAAAATAAAAATAAAAAATAAATTTAACAATCTCAAATATTTTTGTAGGAATGATATAATAGCAACTTGAAGAGAAAGATTAAGAAAGACAATCTTCAGTGTGAGTAGCACAGCCCCTTAACTAAACAGCTATTGAAATAATGAACCTATATTACATTGAATACTAGTTGATTGGAAGAAAATCCCTGGAGCATTATTGACCATTAAAAGAAAAGGTATAAAAAAAAAAAAAAAAAGACTGCACTGAATCAAGAGTATCTGTGATGTGCATAGGATTCTATTCATACATTTGTAGAAAAGTGTATGAATAGGTGATTGTACCTAATATAGAAAGAAAAGTTTAAAAGAAACCAAGCATATGTGGGACAATGTTACTGAGAACAAAGCTAGGTTAAGTGGTAGTGGTTTTAAAATAACTGAATGTAACAAGATTGAATGAATAACTATAACTGAGTTTCACAAAGACCTCAACAGTAAAAATTTAATGATACCAACATTGGCCACTGATTCAATGTGAAATTGCCAAAGAATTGGAAATAAAATAAGAGAAGATATTTTAAATGCAAGGAGGAAGCAGTATTCAAGTTCAAATTTTTTCTTAACTAAAGATACATGGATTCAAATATGTTCATGAAAGACAAAGGTAACATTTAATCAAATGGTTAAAAAATGATTTCTACATGATGTCTAACGGTAATACAACTTTTATAAATACATTTAACCACAAAACATTACAAGGAAAAATAAGGAAAAAGAGAGTAAAAGTTAGAAATATATTTAATAGGTGGTTGTGTGTGTGTGTGTGTGTGTGTGTGTGTGTTAAGTTGCTACAGTCATGTCCAACTCTTTGCAACCCTGTGGAGCACAGCCCGCCAGGCTCCTCTGTCCATGGGATTCTCTAGGCAAGAATACTGGAGTGGGTTGCCATGGCCTCCTCCAGGGGATCTTCCAGACCCAGGGATCCAGCTATTTCTCTTATGTCTCCTGCATTGGCAGGTGGGTTCTTTACCACTAGCGTCACCTGGGAAGCTCATAATAAGTGATTAATTAGCACTAAAATATATGCAGGAAAACAATCACTGTCATGTTTTTAAAGCAAGTGTCGTCAAGTGAAGAATATTACAGTGATGGCTCAATTCTTTCCATAAAAAAATGTAAAGAGCAATGGAGAGAACACCATATGACCGACTCACCCATAAATTTTATAAATTACCAAACATTCTCACAAATATATCTATATATACATAAAATAACTAAATGTCAAGCATTTTGTGGAAAGAAAATAAAGCTTCCAATTCATTTTGAATAAATGTGAGCAAAGACAGGAATAAAAACACTCAAACCGCAGCATCAAATGGTTCTTACAGACAATTTTTGATCAACAGAGTAAATGTGTAACACAGAGATAAATATGTGTGTGTGTGTGTGTGCTCAGTCATTTCCAACTCTTTCTATATGAGAATGCATATAAAACTTTTCAGCAAAGGTCTTTCCAGATTGCCCACTGGGTAAAGAATCTGCCTGCAATGCAGGAGACACAGGAAATGTGGATTTGATCCCTGGATGGGAATGATCCCCTAGGGGAGGAAATGGGAATCCACTCCTGGAGAATCCCATGGACAGAGGAGATGGCAGGCTACAGTCCATGGGGTTACAGAGTCAGACACGACTGAGTGACTGAACATTACAACAAAGAGAAGGTACTATCTGTCAAGAATCTTTTAAAATTTATTTATTTTTAATTGGAGGATGATTACTTTACAATATTCTATTGCTTTCTGCCCTACATCAACATGAATCAGCCATCGCATACATGTTTGCAGGGATATATTTTCATGAAGCCCTTAGTTCAGATCTTACTCATTAATATGGAGACAGTCAAATATGACCCATCTTTAAAAAAATCCTTACTTCACTGTACATCTGTCCACATCTAATAACTTATTTCTCCACTCTTGTTACTTCATATTGTCATCAGGCTTGTGTTCAAATTTTACTGGAAACACTGTATGCCTCCCATTCTCTCTTCTACTTGAACATCCATTTTTATCATTTAATTGGCAACACTGAGCCTTACCTTACTGAGGTCAGTGTTTGCTTCCCTTTTGCGTGCCTGCTCATTAGCTCAGTGGTGTCCATCTCTTTGCGAGCCTGTGGACTGTAGCCCACCAGGCCCCTCTGTCCATGGGATTCTCCAGGCAAGAATCCTGAAGTGGGTTGCCATGCCCTCCTCCAGGAGATCTTCCTAACCCAGGGTTCGAATCCATGTGTCTTATGTCTCCTGTGTTGCCAAGCAGGTTCTTTACCACTAGTGCCACCTGCAAAGCCCATGTTCTTCTTTTAGTTCTAAGCAAATACATTTATTTATGAATTAGTGTTTCCTGAGTTGTGCTAGTGATAAAGAATCCACTCCCAATGCAGGAGATGCAAGAGACTCAGGTTCAATCTCTAGGTTGGGAAGATCCCCTAAAGGGGGAAATGGCAACCCACTCCAGTATTCTTGCCTGAAAAATTCCATGGACGGAGGAGCCTAGCAGGCTACATTCCATGAGGTTGCAAAGAGTCGAACATGACGGAGTGAACGAGCATGCACACAATAATCAGGATAGCAAACTACCACACTAATCTCTGATATCTGAGCTAGGCTGGACTCAATCAGATGTGACCACAGATAAATGTTCAAGGTTTGCATTGTATTTCTCTCCCACAGTGTCTTTGGGCTCTCAGACTCACCTAGATGGGAACTGAAAGAAAGGTCTTTGTGTGGAAGTTCAAATGCCTCCTGGAGGGTTNAAACTACCACACTAATCTCTGATATCTGAGCTAGGCTGGACTCAATCAGATGTGACCACAGATAAATGTTCAAGGTTTGCATTGTATTTCTCTCCCACAGTGTCTTTGGGCTCTCAGACTCACCTAGATGGGAACTGAAAGAAAGGTCTTTGTGTGGAAGTTCAAATGCCTCCTGGAGGGTTGATAAAACAGACTAAAGCTCTGTCCCCACAAGACAGCTGGAGGGAGTAAAAGACTGATTTCTCAGTCAAACTCAGGTTTTCAAAGGAAACGTGTTCTGTGGTGTCCAAGATTTCTCAGGCTGAGGGGACCACAGCAGAGAGATTTTATAGCTGTCTTCTCATTAGGCATCTTTCTGCTGTAACATCCATACTCTCTACCTGATTTCCCTGGGGGACAGGGATCTGGGCAGAAAGGAAAATTTTCCATTTCATTCTTTGTTCCTAAGAGACCAGTTTACAAGACAGGTGAATTCTGTTTTTATTACTCCTTCTCGTTAATTGTCCGGTGTCCAGAGGTCTAAACCATCCCAGCATCTTATCCCAGTCTGAACTAGTTTCCTCAAAATCTGAGGTTAAGAATTCTTACTTAATTTAGTTCCTCAGATCTTTCAAGTTTTCACTAGTAGTGAACACATAACTCCTGATATTTCTTAAAAGATATTTTATGAGTGTAACAACTTTGTCCTTTCATATAAAACCTTGGGCACTGCACTCCTTGGGTCCCCGACATTTTTGCCAACCCAATCAGGATTTTTATGCTTATAACAGAAGTTAAGAGCTGTACTTTAGTACTTCATTATAAATGTTTTTAAATATCAGACAAATTTAGATATTTTTATACACTATAACCTAAAAGCACATTATAGGGACTGTCTGCTTTAATTTTTACATTGCACTCCTTGGGTCCCCGACATTTTTGCCAACCCAATCAGGATTTTTATGCTTATAACAGAAGTTAAGAGCTGTACTTTAGTACTTCATTATAAATGTTTTTAAATATCAGACAAATTTAGATATTTTTATACACTATAACCTAAAAGCACATTATAGGGACTGTCTGCTTTAATTTTTACAGAAGTTCAAATCCACTCCAGTATTCTTGCCTGGAGAATCCCATGGACAGAGAAGCCTAGTAGGTTACAGTCCATGGGGTCGCAGAGTTCGGACACGACTGAGCGACTTCACCTCACCTCACCTCACCTCATGCTGTGATATAGTCTTCTTATATATTATGACTTTATTCTCTATTATAGAAATAAGACACAGAGGGGTTTAATGTTCTGCTCAAAGATACGACCAAGAAAGGGATGGAGTCTTGATTAGGTGTTTTAATTGCCAGAATGCTTTTAGTTTATAAATTCTGTGGCAGTGATTTGCAATCAAAGATGACTTTGCAGCTGGTTATATTTTTCAGGACCTAAAAGGATTCTACACATGTATTGCATAGGACAGTATCCAATACTTATAATTGTACTGCCTCAAATACCATCAGTGAAAAGATATAAAATTTATTCTAGTCCAGCATTTTTCTAAATTGACTGNATTTGCAATCAAAGATGACTTTGCAGCTGGTTATATTTTTCAGGACCTAAAAGGATTCTACACATGTATTGCATAGGACAGTATCCAATACTTATAATTGTACTGCCTCAAATACCATCAGTGAAAAGATATAAAATTTATTCTAGTCCAGCATTTTTCTAAATTGACTGTTCTTAAAAATTCCCAAGAACTATAGATCAAATAAAAACTGTGATTCAGCAGGTCTGATTCAAGGTACCAAAGATTCTGCTTTTCTAACAAGATCCTACATGTTCTTAATGCTGCAGGTCCTTGTCTGGGTAGCAAGAACATGGTTCTGTTACTAAGTTCTGCAAATTTAGATATTTTTATACACCTAGTGGTTCAGACAGTAAAGAATCTGCCTGAATGTGTGAGATCTGGTTTCGATCCCTGGGTTGGGAAGATCTTCTGGAGGAGGGCATGGAAACCCACTCCAGTATTCTTCCCTGGAGAATCTCCATGGACAGAGGAGCCTGACAGACTACAGTCCACGGGGTCACAAAGAGTCAGACATGACTGAGCAACTAAGCACAGCACTGCACATTTACTATAACCTAACTTAGCACATTATAGGGACTGTCCACTTTAATTTTTATACAAGTTCATTCTGTGATGTAGTCTTCTTATGTTCTTCATTCTCCATTATAGACATGAGCCACAGAGAGGTTTAATGGTCTGCTCAAAAGTATAAACTAAGAAAGTCTTGATTGGGAGTCTCGATTATCAAAACACTTTTAGTTCACAGGTTCTGTGGCAGTGATTCTCAATCAGAGATGACTTTGCAGCTGGTCATGTTTTTCAGTGTCTAAAGGGATCCTACAAATGTAATTCATAGGACAGTATCCAATACAATAATTATACTGCCTCAAACACCATCAGTGAAAAGGAATAAAACTTATTCTAGTATAATACTCTCCTAAATTGACTATTCTTGAAAATTACCAAGGACTATATAGTTCAAATGCAAATTATGATTCAGCAGGTCTGATTCAAGGTACCAGAGACTCTGCATTTCTGACAATGTCCTACATGTTCTTGACGCTGCAGGTCTTTGTCTGGGTAGCAAGAAAATGATTCTGATAGATTCAGGCATAAACTGTTTTAGGTCTTCATCAAGAATCTTCCATGTATGTAATTTTGAACATCTCACTCACTTTGTAAGCAGTGGTAAATTCTGTTTGATTTTTTTTAGTGGGAGAAATCAAGGGTGGGATGGTTTGAGAGAATAGCACTGAAATATGTACATTACCATATGTAAAACGGATGACCAGTGCAAGACCAATTCATGAAGCAGGGCACCCAAAGCCAGGGCTCTGGGACAACCCAGAGGGATAGAGCAGGGAGGGAGGTGGGAGAGGGGTTCAGGATGGCCGGGACACATGTATACTTATGGCTGATTCATGTTGATATATGGCAAAAACCATCAAAAGTATTGTATGATAATTATCCTCCAATTAAAATAATTTTTTAAAAAGAACTTTAGAGTGACATTGTGATATATATCTGAGGAAAAAACACTTTAATATGCAGAATAAGATACTCAAAAGATAACCACACCCCATTCTCAAGACCTTTTGAATATCCTATCTAGGCAACAAGGAAGATACTCAAGTGGGTAGCCTATCCCTTCTCCAGAGGATCTGCCCAGCCCAGGAATTGAACCAGGGTCTCCTGCATTGCAGGCAGATTCTTTACCGGCTGAGCTACCAGAGAAGCCTGAGATTAGATTAGCAAATGGAATAAAGTGGATAATCATTGATCTTGATAATCAGATTAGCATGGATATTCAGCTTGGAATAATGTAATCACAGTGATCCTCCAAATGTGGAAGAGAAAGGGAGAAGAATTAGAGTCAGATAGATATTTTAAAATGCCCTGCACCTGGGTTTGAAGGTGGAGGAAAGACCATGAACCAAGGAATGCTGGTGGCCACTAGAAGTAAAACAGCAAAGGGAACGCATTGTCCTCTGGAGCATTCAGGAAGATCATGGTCCTGCAGACATCATAATTTTAACTCATACTTCTGAAGTTTTAAGATACATATATGTTTTAAGCCAGTAGCATGGTGATTTGTTATAGAACTTTACGACAGGTATATGTTTTAAGCCTCTAGTGTGGTAATTTGTTACAAGAGCATGCATGCATGCTAAGTCGCTTCAGTGGTGTCTGACTCTTTATGACCCCATGGACTGTAGCCCTCCAGGTTCCTCTGTCCATGGTGATTCTCAAGGCAAGAATACTGGAGTGAGTTGCCATGTCCTCCTCCAGGGGGTCTTCCCAAACCAGGGATGAAACCTGTGTCTCTTGTGGGAACAATAGGAATCTAACACAGATATGTGTCCAATCAGATATTAATAGTTCTTTGAACTGAATTTAAACCTTTCAATTCAATCAGTGAGCTTCCCTTATCTAAAGGTATTTTGTGGTGAAATCCTACCTTAAACAGAAGGAGACAAATGAGTTCTTTTTGAGGTATTCTGACTCATTAGCTGCTAGAGAGAATTTCTCATTGCCTAAACATAAATGTGGTTCTAACTGTGAGGTCTTTGAGGATTTAAGATGAGAAACATAAATCATAATTAATATTATAGGCACACATTCTGCTCAAAAGCTTTCTGTCAAAATTTCTAAATTCTTTCTATTTTCTGTTATTTCAAGCATCTGTTCACTTTCATCCCTCTAACTTCCTCTCAAGTTTTCTTTCAACTTGGAATGGGATTACAAGTGAGACTGTAGGCATGTGCATACAAGTGTGAATGTATTTATTTCAGAGAAAGGTGTATACAGATGCAGGCACATATATACATACATATACATCTAACCTTGAACTTAGGCTGGAAAAGCCAATGATGTTTCTAACAGAAATGACTTTTCTAAAAGAAAGCCCTCAGCAAGGTGTTTCTATACATTTCATTGATTCTTCACAGCATCCATGTGAGGTTTGGATTTGTCATCTCAGCTTTTCTTCTGAAGTAAGTAAACCTGAGACTCAGGTCAATTACATTATTGACAATAACTTCTCAAAGAAATTAATACTTGTGCATTTTTTAACTATTAAAAAATGAAGCAGGTGGTATGTACAGCTAATTTTTGAAATTAAGCAAATAGTATACTTTAAAAACTGGTGGGTTATCAGAGAAATGCAAATCAAGACCACAATGAGATACCACTTCACATCAGTCAGAACGGCTGCGATCCAAAAGTCTGCAAGCAATAAATGCTGGAGAGGGTGGGGAGAAAAGGGAACCCTTTTACACTGTTGGTGAGAATGCAAACTAGTACAGCCACTATGGAGAACAGTGTAGAGATTCCTTAAGAAATTGCAAATAGAACTGCCTTATGACNAAGTGAAGTCGCTCAGTCGTGTCCGACTTAGAGACCCCATGGACTGCAGCCTTCCAGGCTCCTCCATCCATGGGATTTTCCAGGCAAGGGTACTGGAGTGGGTTGCCATTGCCTTCTCTGATATAAGAATAGTGATAGTAATATGAAGAAATTACCATTTGATACCGTTTGACACTGAAATACCATTTCAGTGTTTTTCTTGTAAACTAAAGACTAACCTGAGTATATAAAAAGAAGAAATTGGCATAAAATGACTCAAAACAGAAGAGGACTACAACTGCACACACCATCATGGAGGGAACTTTAAACACAAAATAGAGTCTGACAGCTGACAGCAGACACATAAAGAAGAGACTATCAGAACTCAGATCAAATCCTCATAGTGCATTCTTGTTTGAGAGTGAAGACATTATGTTAAACCATTTGCTTTTAGGACAACTTGTTATGCAGTAACAAACTGATAAAATAATCCAAGTGAACAGCTGAGTGAAATTATAATAACATGTGGCTACTCATTCTAGACATTTGTTCTGATATTTGAATAGCATTTACAATTACTCAGTTATTCAAGTCTATTTCATATAACTGTATTAAAAAGTGATTCCATTGAGGTTTTCATGTAGGTAACCATCCAGGTTAAAAGGATACGCCTGTTTGTTCAAAAATCTGTGACTCTGAGTCACAGGACCAGAAGGAATTTAAGCTCCCTAGTGAGCTGGACTTTGGAGATACACACACACACACACACATATATAATATTTATATTGCTCATTCAATGTCATTTAGTGGTTATGATACAATTTAGAATGGGGAAGATATTTCATTTAGAACAATGGAAGGAATCATATTTGCACGTAACAATGTAAGTTTTCAAGTAGAAGAAGAAAGATGATTCAATATAATATATAATTATAACAATCTTTCACAGCAGTGATAAACCCCTTTGTATATGGACACTGGTTTTAAATACATTGGTAAGTAAATGTACACCAGAAAAAATAATTTTCATAGTTAAAATCTGGTATAAATATGTGCTTCATTTTAGTTAAGGTCATCTTAGACTCTAGACATCATTATGTCAAACTTTTTACTGAAATTGGTGTTTCACCTAGACTAGCATTGGAGACATGCCTTGATGATCAGCTTTTCTAGTGACTCTGATAACAATGGCTCAGCAGGTAAAGAATCTATATGCAATGCAAGAAATACAGGAAATGGAGGTTGGATCCCTGGGTCAAAGATCCCTTGGAGGAGAAACTGGTAACCCACTCCAGTATTGTTGCCTGAAAAATCCCACAGACAGAGGAGTCTGCTGGGCTATGATCCATGGGGTCATAGAGTCAGACACAACCATGCACTGATGACAAACATGCACATTGAGCTAAAGAACAAGATCCTAGAGGGAATAAAATGGAATGCCTTGCTATGAAACACACTACATGCTAACATCTACATTTTGGGGAAGAGAAACTATGGTAGTGATGTCATAGAAATGATGAACAAAAAGTGATAACCTGAGGTATCATACTTAGATTCATGAAATTATATCACTGGATTTAGTCACCAAGGTAATTTTTCTTTTCCAAAAAGGTAACAGAACTCATGATTATTCACCCAGTAAAATGAAATCAATTTGATCTGGATATAACATTTCACAAAGAAATCATTCTTAGGAGATATACCCAGTCTATGAGATATATATTCACAACCTTATTTCACTTAAGGATGTGAATCAATTTGGGAGAGTAGAAAAATGACAAAAGATGAAGCACAGATGACAGGACATAAAAGCTAATGAAGTAAGTTGCCAAAGTTACATAGAGAAGTCGAAATCTAAGAAATAGAAATAGCAAACAGTAAGTTGAAGGAGAAAGTGCTACTTTCACAGTTTGATCAAAGAATCACAAGAGGTGGCCCCAGGGCTTGAGCCCTGCTATCAAGGGCATTTCTTCAGCCCAAGGAAAAATGACCCTGATATAGTCTCCTTCCCAAATAATCTTTTCAGTTCAGTTCAGTTCAGTCACTCAGTCGTGTCTGCCTTTTTGTGACCCCACAGACTGCAGCACGCCAGGCCTCCCTGTCCATCACCAACTCCGGAGTTTATCCAGACTCACGTCCATTGAGTCGGTGATGCCATCCGACCATCTCATCCTCTGGGAGCAAGCTCTGGGAGTTGGTGATGGACAGGGAAGCCTGGTGTGCTGCAGTCCATGGGGTCGCAAAGAGTNAGACTGCAGCACGCCAGGCCTCCCTGTCCATCACCAACTCCGGAGTTTATCCAGACTCACGTCCATTGAGTCGGTGATGCCATCCGACCATCTCATCCTCTGGGAGCAAGCTCTGGGAGTTGGTGATGGACAGGGAAGCCTGGTGTGCTGCAGTCCATGGGGTCGCAAAGAGTTGGACATGACTGACGGATTAAATTGAACTATATATAGCATTTATCTATCAATAACAAAGAAATTAGTCTTAGCAGATGCACCCAGTCTTATGAAATATATGGGCATTTCCATATATTTCACTTAAGGAGGTGAATCAATTTAGGAAAGTAGAAAAAAGTTAATGGAGCAAGTTGCTGAAATTTTATAGAGAAGTTTAAATCAAAGAAATGGAAATAGCAGGCAATCAGCAGAAGGAGCAAGTGCCATTTTCACAGTCTGATCAAAGAATCATAATATGTGGCCCTGAGCCTTTAACCTTGCTATCATGTGCAAATTTTAGAATAGATTTAGAATGAAAGGACTATGAGGAATAAGAGATGTGGAAAGTAGTTCAAAATATGCAAAAGTGTGATGTATTTGCACCGTGTATGAAGAACATTCCTTTTCATTTTTGTTTAAGGCAAGGATTTGCAAGTGAAGAATATTTGAGTGATGGCTCAATTCCTTCAGTTAAAAAAAATATTGGAGAGAGCGTAAGATGACTGACACAGATTTTACCACACAAAGTTTTAAATTCTCAGAAATTCTGCACAAATAACTGTATACATAATGACATATCTAAGGGCAAACAGCAATCTTGATCATAAAAATCCAATTCTTAGTTTGAAAGCATATAATAATTTAAAAGACAAACAGGAGGAAAAACATGCCGAATTTCCTATATGAAAGCAAAGAACTGGACTGGTCAGTTTTAAAAGGAGGCAATATGGACTAATGATCCTACCAGATCAAACCAGTCAGTCCAAAGGAAATCAGTTGTGAATATTCATTGGAAAGACTGATGCTGAAGCTGGAGCTCCACTACTTTGGCCACCTGATGTGAAGAGCTGACTCACTGCAAAAGACCCCTATGCTGGGAAAGATTGAAGGCAGGAGAAGGGAACGACAGAGGATGAGATGGTTGGATGGCATCACTGACTTGATGGACATGAGTCTGAGCAAGCTCTGGGAGCTGGTGATGNCTCCACTACTTTGGCCACCTGATGTGAAGAGCTGACTCACTGCAAAAGACCCCTATGCTGGGAAAGATTGAAGGCAGGAGAAGGGAACGACAGAGGATGAGATGGTTGGATGGCATCACTGACTTGATGGACATGAGTCTGAGCAAGCTCTGGGAGCTGGTGATGGACAGGGAAGCCTGGTGTGCTGCAGTCCATGTGGTCGCAAAGAGTCATACACGACTGAGCAACTGAACTGAACTGAATGATTCTACACATATATTTAATATTATAGGAAATGAAATAATTGCAAGGTAAGCTCTGTGGCATACAAGTTTGATATAATAATCTTTTTTTAGTTGAATATTAAGAAGGTGGAGACACTAAAATGTATATCTCATCAAGAGCTGTTGCAGGGGAAATGTTTGCCAGCATTCTAGGTCTGGATCTTATTCATCATAGTTAAATATGCTTCTGCTAGAAAAACATGCTATGTCACTGTACATCCCTCCACAGCTAATACCCTGTAACTCTATTTCAGTTGATGACAAACGTACTTGGACTTAGGTTCTACTTTGACTGAAAATTTATATTGTAAGTTTACAATATAAACTTATTAGCTTACAAACAGCTGGAAGAACATTAAAATTGCTTTCTCAGATGACTAAGGCTTTACTGTTTGTAAGGCTTGCCTAAGGGAGCATTCCCAGCGGTTTGAATTTTAAAACCACCTATTTCCCCCTTGGTTTTAGGTTTTATCTTATTGAGCTATTAGGCTCAGTCTCAGGTCCTTGTGGAGTGTATTGATGAGAATACTGGAACTGGTTTGAAAACCAGTTCTCAAATATTTTCATGTGCAGGTTGATATAAGCTGATAACCAAGGAAACTTTTTTCATAGTAATGAAACCATTTTGTTTCCTCAGAACTCTTTTCATGCAGTAGCTTTAGCATTCAATAAGATAATCTTATTTTTTGGACGATTTTTTTTCTACTTATTTGCTCTACTATAATAAATACATTACCAATATGAAATGTTGGTTGCTTGCTAGGGTTAAATGTTACCTGGTCATAGTATTTGATTTTCATGATAAATTGCTGAATATATTTATATTTTATTGCTATTTTATTGGAGTTTTTAAAATAATATGAAAGTTAGAGATTAGTCTTTGGTTTTTCTTATACTTCTGCTATTGTAGAAGGCTGTTGGCTTTTGGTATCATGATTAAAATAGTTTTAGAAAATTCAGTGGAACACTTATTTTCATGTACCTTCAGATAATTTTTATATAATTCAAACAGGTTTTGTGAAATTTCAAAATTAGCAATTTTGAAATATTTTCTGGGAGGTAAAGTTGGTTGATGACTCAGTGTCTTATTTCATGATTGTCCATTGTACATTCTAATCAAGTGAGTAGAAAATACAATGTCATTAACATAGTTTATGGAAATTATGCACAGAGTCATGCCTTTTTAATTAGTGTATTAAAATGAAAATTTAAATAAAATAAATAATAATATTAATTGATTATAAATCAAAGTAATTTAAATAAAATGAGTAATAATTTAAATAAATAATTATTTATTATAAAGGTATTTAACAATAAAATACAAATTAATTCAAAGGCATCTGAGAAAACTAAGCCTGGGTGACCAGGGTCAAGGTAGTTAAACAAATGAGATCTTCTTTGGGTGCAAAATTAGCTTTCATGTGAAGCATTTCTAGCTAGTGGTTGCAACACAGGAGAAGATGATGGCATTAGGAGACCCCAAACTGACAGACAAGAGAGAAGAGACCATTAAGCAAAAGCATTGGTGATTTTTTCCTCAGTGATAAAATAAATATATTTCATTGCATAATTTTTGTCTTTCTTAGATTTTATTTTCTTTCTTTTAAAAAAAATTAATTCTTTTTAATTGAAAAGATACTTGCTTTACAATATTGTGTTAGCTTCATATAACATGAATTCATACAACATGAATCAGCCATAGGTATAGGTATCTCCCCTCTCTTTTGCACCCCCCTTCCACCTCTCACCCCATCCCACACCTCTAGGTTATCACAAAGCACCAGATTTGAGCTCCCTGCATCATACAGTCAGAGAAGGCAATGGCACCCCACTCCAGTACTCTTGCTTGGAAAATCCGATGGACAGAGGAGCCTGGTAGGCTGCAGTCCATGAGGTCGCTAAGAGTCAGACCCGACTGAACGACTTCACTTTGACTTTTCACTTTCATGCATTGGAGAAAGAAATGGCAACCCACTCCAGTGTTCTTGCCTGGAGAATCCCAAGGATGGAGGAGCCTGGTAGGCTGCCATCTATGGGGTCACACAGAGTCGACACGACTGAAGTGACTTAGCAGCAGCAGCAGCAGCATTATACAGTAAATTTCCACTGGCTATTCTAATTTTACATCAGGTAATGTATATGTTAATGCTACTGACTCTATTCATCTCACCCTCTCCATCCCCTGATGAGTCCACAAGTCTCTTCTCTATGTTTGTGTCTACATTCCTGCCCTGCAAATAGGTTCATCAGTACCATCTTTCCAGATTCCATACATATGCATTAATATATGATATTTGTCTTTCCCTTTCTGACTTTTTTTACTCTGTGTAATAGGCTCTAGGTTTGGCCACCTTATTAGACCTGAGTCAAGTGTGTTCCTTTTTATGGCTGAGTATTATTCTATTGTGTGTATGTACCACAACTTCTTTATCCAAAGAATACTCAACCCCCACAGGCTTCAGTTTCTCTGTCTGTGAAATGAACCTAGATCAATGTCAGCCTCAGAAGGGTGACAAGAGGATTAAATGGAATAAGATGGCAAAGCTTCTGCATAAGGAATGCAAGTGACAAGTCCTAAATAAATGTCAGCTGTTGTTACACACAAGAGTAATTTTTGTAATGCTCCAGCTTTTATTCCCACATTATTAAGCCAATTTCTCTCCATATGCACTGGCACTGTCCTCTGTCAGGTCTAAATCATAAAGCTCAGTATCCCCCAGGAAGAAAGAAGATGTATAATGTGGAGCAGAATTTCTCAACCTTGGCACCACTGATGTTTGGTTTGGGTCATTCCTTGCTATAGGGGCTGTCTTGTACATTGTAGGATGTTTAGCCATATCCCTGGATATGGATGCCAGTAGCATCACCAGCCAAGTTACAAGGACTAAAAATGTCTTCATATACTCCAAGGGGCCAAATCACCCCCACTTGAGAACCACGGGAATATGTCTTCCAAACAGAAAGAGAACATATGAAAATTTTCCATGTGCAGAATCCCCTGGACAGTGAGCTAAAGTAGGGGTGCCCAAGCTCCAGGATCTAATGCCTGATGATATGAGGAGGAACTGATATAATAATAATATAAATAAAGTGTACAATAAATGCAGTGTGCTTGAATCATCATGAAACCATCCCTCTCTCCCCCCCACTTTGTGCATGTGTGTGTTCAGTCGTGCCAGACTTTGTGACCCTGTGGATGATAGCTCACCAGGCTCCTCTGTCCATGGAATTCTCCAGACAAGAATACTGGAATACATTGCCTTTTCCTTCTTCAGCAAAACATTTTTTACACATGATAAGAATGGACCATAAATCCCTGTACAAATAGAATAGCAGAATCCCAGATTTGAGTTTATTTTGCATAACAGCCATAAAAGAAGGGAGACTGGATCAATTACAAGATTGATAACATTGAAAAGCTAAAATCTATTACTCAAATGATACATGGACAAAGAAGACACTTGGCCACATCATTTTTAAGACTCTTTAAAAGTTTATTTGTTATCTTTGGCTGCACTGAACATCCCTATTACACTCGGGCATTCTATAGTTGTGGCAAGTGGGGGCTGTTCTTCATTGCGTTGTTCAGGCTTCTCGTTGTAGTGGTATGTCTTGTTATGGAGGATGGGCTCTAGGGAGTGCAGGCTCAGTAGCTGTGGCTACAGTCATCCTAAAGGAGGATGCCCTAAGTCCATACTTCCTAACACCATATACAAATATAAACTCAAAATGAATTAAAGACCTGAATGTAAGACCAGAAAGTACAACACTCTTAGAGGAAAACAGAGACAGAACTGCTCCTGCTGCTGCTGCTGCTGCTGCTTCTGCTGCTGTCACTTCAGTCATGTCCAACTCTGTGAAACCCCATAGACAGCAGCCCACCAGGCTCCGTCCCTGGGATTCTCCATGCAAGAACACTGGAGTGGGTTGCCATTTCCTTCTCCAATACATAAAAGTGAAAAGTGACTCAGCGACCCATGGACTGCAGCCCACCTGGCTCCTCCATCCATGGGATTTTCCAGGCAAGAGTACTGGAGTGGGGTGCCATTGCCTTCTCTGAAAGGCAGAACACTTGATGACGAATCAAAGCAAGATCCTCTATGATCCACCTCCTAGAGTAATGGAAATAAAAACAAAAGTAAACATTTGGGACCTAATTAAACGTAAAAGCTTTTGCACAGCAAAGGAGACTATAAGCAAGGGGGAAAGTCAACCTTTGGAATGAGAGAAAATAATAGCAAATGAAACAACTGATGAAGTATTAATCTCCAAAATATACACATAGCCCATACACCTCAATGCCAGAAAAACAAACAACTCAATCAAAAACCGGGAAAAAAAAATCCAAACAGACATTTCTCCAAAGAAGACATATAGATGGCTAACAAACACATGAAAAGATGCTCAACATTGCTCATTATTAGAGAAACGCAAATCAAAACTACAATGAGATATCACTTCACACCAGTCAGAATGGCCATCATCAAAAAGTCTACAAACAATAAATGCTGGAGAGGGTGTGGGAACACTCCTGCACTGTTGATGGGAATGTAAATTGATACAGCCACTATAGAAGATGATATTGAGATTCCTGAAAAGGCTAGGAATAAAACCACCATAAGACCCAGGAATACCATTCCTAGGCATATACCCTGAGGAAGTCAAAACTGAAAATGACACATGTATCCCATCGTTCACTGCAGCACTATTTACAACAGCTAGAACATGGAGGCAAGCTAGATGTCCATCGACAGATGAATGGATAAAGAAGTTATGGTACATGTACACAGCAGAATGTTACTCAGCCATAAAAAGGAATGCATTTGAGTTAGTTCTAACGAGATGCATGAACCTACTAAACAGAGTGAAGTAAGTCATAAAGAGAAAGATAAATATCATATACTAATGCACATATATGGAATCTAGAAAAATGGTACTGGATAAGGTATTTAAAAGGCAGCAATGGAGAAACAGACATAGAGAATAGACTTATGGACATGGGAAATGGGAAGGAGAGGGTGAGATGTATGAAGAGAGTAACATGAACACTTACATTACCATATGTAAAATAGATAGCCAATGAGAATTTGCTGTATGTCTCCGGAAACTCAAACAAGGACTCTGTATCAACCTAGTGTGGTGGATGGGGAGGGAGATGGGAAGGAGGGAGGTTAAAATGGGAGGGAATATATGTATACCTATGGCTGATTCATGCTGAGGTTTGACAGAAAACAGCAAAATTATGTAAAGCAATTATTCTTCAATTAAAAAATAAATTTAAAAAAATCCACAAACAACAAATGTTGGAGAGAGTATGGAGAGAAGGGAACCCTCCTACTCTGTCAGTGGGAATGTAAATTAGTACAGTCACTATGGAGAACAGTATGGAGGTTCCTTAAAAAACTAAAAATGGTGCTACCATATGACCCTACAATCCCAGTCCTGGGCATATATCCAGAGAAAAACAATATGAAAGGATACATACACTCCAATGTTCATTGCAGCACTGTTTCTAATAGCCAAGACATGGAAGCAACCTAGATGTCCATCAACAGAGGAATGGATAAAGAAGAAGTAACTGGAATATTACTCAGCCATAAAAAGAATGAAATAATGCTGCTTGCAGCAACATGGATGAACCTAGAGAGTGTCATACTGAGTGAATTAAGTTGGACAGAGAAGAAGAAATATTGTATTGCATCTCTTACACGTGAAATTGATACAAATGAACTTACTTCCAAAAGAGAAAGAGATTCACAGACTTAGAAAGTGAATTTATGGTTGTCAGGGGGAAGGGATAGTAAGGGAGTTTGGGAAAGTCATGTACACACTACCATTTTCCAAATGGATAACCAACAAGGACTTAGTGTGCAGCACATGGAACTCTGCTCAATGTTATGTGCCAGCCTGGATGGGATGGTGGTTTGGAAGAATGAATACATGTATATGTAAAACTGAGTTCCTTTGCTGTTCACCTGAAACAACCACAACATTGTTAATGGACTATATCCCAAAGCAAAATAAAAAAGTTTAAACTTTGCAAAAAAATATTTAAGTTTCAGGTGTAGTCACATCCTGAGTCACAATTTTTAAAGATTATAGTTCATTTACTGTTAGCATAGAATATTGGCTATATCCCTTGTGCTCTACAGTATATCTTTGTGGCTTATCTTATGCATGGTAGTTTGTACCTCTTAATCCCTTGCCCCTGTCTTGCCCCTCTCCCTTCCCTCTTCCCACTGTTGGCCACTGGTTTGTTCCCTAAGTCTTTGAATCCAGACTTCCCTGGTGATCCAGTGGTTAAGACTCCTCTCTTTCAGTGGAAAGGGCATGGGTTCAATCCGTGGTCAGGGAAGTTCTACATGCTGAGCAAAGCAGTAAAAAAAAAAAAAAAGAAAAAAAAATTCTATGTCTGTGAGTCTGTTTCTTTTTTATTATATTCCCTAGTTTGTTTTATTTCTTAGATTTCACTTATAAAAGATATGTATACCTATGCCTGATTCATGTCGATGTTTGACAGAAAACAACAAAATTCTGTAAAGCAATTATCCTTCAATTAAAAAATATTTTTTTCCATTTTTTTTGTTGTTGCTTTTGTTATTTTTTTGTATTTATTTATTTTTTTACACGAACTTCCAAACATGAACCCCCCTCCCACCTCCCACCCCACATTGCCAGTCTATGTTCAATGCAGGATGCAGGATGCTTGGGGCTGGTGTATGGGGATGATCTGGAGGGAAGATATTTTTTTCCATTTTTTATAAAAGCAAACATTCTTTACTCTTGACTGTGTATTTCTATCTTTTCAGTACTTTTGTTTGAATAATTATATGCTATGTTTCATGTTTTATGTTTATCTGGTGAAACTATGAAAGATTTTTATACATTTTTTCAACTTTATGTGTTTATTTTATTCTTCTTTATGCATTTTATTGGTTTGACTCTTAATAAAGTGAAGTCTATTTTATAGGAACTAGTTGTAAAAAGTGAATTGTTCTTTTTTTTTTTTTTTTACTTTATTTTACTTTACAATACTGTATTGGTTTTGCCATACATTGACATGAATCTGCCACAGGTGTACATGAGTTCCCAATCCTGAAGCCCCCTCCCACCTCCCACCCCATATTAAAAAAGAGAGATATATAGAAAACAAAGTCACTCTCTTGTGAATTATTTAAGATAGCCCATTCTCTCTGGACTAAAGTGTTGAGGGCCATCGAATGAACTTGATCCTGAAGTCAAGTTTTGACCCTGAAAAGCCACATATTCCCTTGGAGTCTGCCTAATCAGCCAGCCAATCCCCTTCTCACATTATTCTTTTTATTGTATTCCTGAAACCTTCTCCAGAATGCACCTTCAACAATAAGAGCAGAAGTTGTGGCAAAGTCATTGGCCTGGTTTTGTTGATAGTCAGGTGCACCCCATACCCTTGATCGTAATTCAAAGTTAAGATGTTTGACATTCACATGGTCTTGAAAAAATGTGCTATCATACCCTTGATAGACAAAGAAATTCCATCTCAAATGTTGAAGAAGTGCTTGTGGGAAAAGATAATGGAGATCAGATCCTGGAGAGAAGAACATTGTGACTAAAGTGCATGGGGAGAGGTAAGCATCTCTTACATCCAAGATGTTCCCAAGGGAACAGAACTAGCAGAAGCTCCTTTCTAGTTTGGCTTCCTCACTAGTGGGAACCAAATTGCTCAGAGAACAGAGTAACAATGGAACAATTAACTTAATGAGCACTTGTGAGAATTCAACCTTGGAAGCCACAGAAACAGTAAAAATGCTCCTTACTCCTCTCACTACAGTTCAACTGTCCCAGAAAGGAGGAAGTTCAGCGGTGCCCTTTCAGAGAATGGATGCCTGGAAGCCACCTCCTTGCACTTCACTGGAGATCAGTTGAGCATCCATTACCCAGGAATCCAGGGAACTAGAGGCTCACTGAGGACATTAGAGTGTGTGTTGTGGGAAACAGGTATGGAGGCAGGCAGAACTCTCAGAGTATTAACTTGGATGGCACAAATGAGGATAACACAGTTGGTAAGAGTCCATTTACTTAAAACACTCTGNGGGAACTAGAGGCTCACTGAGGACATTAGAGTGTGTGTTGTGGGAAACAGGTATGGAGGCAGGCAGAACTCTCAGAGTATTAACTTGGATGGCACAAATGAGGATAACACAGTTGGTAAGAGTCCATTTACTTAAAACACTCTGCACAGTTCAAGTCTCTTAAAATCTCTCTTCCACTCAGATTCCTTCCTCTCTCTTCTGAGACCCATTTTTGAGAATCTCTCACCTTCCTGATGGAAACCAACCTTGTTTCAGCCCCCAACATCTCTCCAGGTTTCTTATGCAACCATCTTAGTTGTTTTTTACGAGTCAAGTGCTTTTATTCTCCATCAGATTCTCCTATTTCCTTTTATCTATCATATCTTACTGATTTATTTACCCACTCAAACAAGAGGTATTCTCTGGGATTATTCCTAGTTAGCACATATCTACGTGCATGCATGCTTAGTTGGGTCCAACTCTTTGCAACCTCATGGACTGTAAACAAACAGGCTCCTCTGTCCATGGAATTTTCCAGGCAAGAATACTGGAGCAGGTTGCCATTTCTTACTCCAGGAGATCTTCCCAACTGCCAGGGATTGAACCCAGGTCTCTTGCATCTGCTGCATTGGCAGGCAGACTCTTTACCACTGTACCTTACAAGCCCATTCAAACAGCTTTGTGATTCAAAAAGCTTACTGACTGTTTCTCTGTCTCAGTTTCCCCATCTGTGAAATGAGGATAATAATAGTATCCACTTTGTAAGGTTAATATGAAAATTGAACTAAAGGAGATAATGCACAAGAAGTTTTTTAATTACCCCCATCACTTTGTGAGCATCTATACATGTTAATCATTATTATTGTATTACTGCTCACATATATTCATTAGTTAAATCAAAACAGCAATGATCATGATAAAACGAACTAAGGCATATTAAACTTAGCACAAATACTTGACACATGGAGGTATTCAAATAATTTGACTTATTTAATAAATATATCACTTTCATTTATTGTGTATTTGCAAGTTTCCAGCCCCTGTTCTAAGAGGCTTACATTTTTGTTAATATGTGAAATGATTGTGATCTATTTTCTGAGAGACTTCACTGCACATATGAAAACTGCTGGGCTTTTTTTCCCTCTTGCACCCACTTTTTATATTAATTTTTATTTTTGAATAGTTTTAGAGAAATTTTAAAGAAAAGTTACAAAGATAGTGCAGAGAGCTCCCATAGTGGTGAAAACGTTTTGAAACTAGATAGAAGCAATGGTTGCAAGACATTTGAATGCCACTGAATGTTAGTTTAAGGTGACTCTTGCTTTTTACTTTCTTTTTTTTGGTATCAGTTGCCTTACTAAAATCATTTTCAGTCCAAAGAGGTTTCCTCTTCCAATAAAAAATACATTTAAAAAGAAGTTTTCCATTGCAATTTTTTTTATCTTCAGCCAATCTATCATCTTCAAACAATAATTGCTTTTTTGATACTTATATTTTGTATCTTTTTCTCTTTGTATTGCATTGGCTAGAACTTCCTGGGAATTGATAATAATGATGATAAACTTTCTTTTCTTCTTTAATATTTAAAAGGGAATTCTTCTATTGTTCCTGCCTTTAGGTCCCACAAAGGCATTTTTGGAAGCAAGCCTTGTTGTTTGCTTAGTTCCTTCCTTAGTTATTGATCTATTATCCTCCATCCTGAATCAACTTTGGACACTTATATTTTCCAAGAAATAACTTAATTTCTTAGAGATTTTCTAATTTTAGCATGAGGTTTTAATTAATACGTTCTTGCAAAATCAAGTATCTCCTTACATCTGTTTATTTTTCTCATTTCTAATTTTAAGCTTATCTGTTCTCTTTCTTTCATTTCATTCATCAAACTAATTTTGCTTGTATGTTTGCCTTTGCCAGAGAATTAGCTCTGGAATGTCTCAGTTCTAGAAATATTCTGTTTTTTAATTCATTAACTCTGCTTCTATCTTAATTTTCTGCTCTACTTAAGTTTGTCATGTGTAACTTTCATTAACAACATCTTCCAAATTTTCATATGTTTATTTCTTGAGAATAGACTGCATGTGTGGTCATCTGTAGTTTTTTGAAATATGTAATAGAAGAAAATGAGTGTAAAAATCAAGACTCATTTTATCACTCCAAGGTGATTCTTGTCCACATTTTGATATTTCTTGTAGATCATTTTCCTTGGATAAGTGCAAGGAAACATAAAAGATCTGTATGCGGATTTAAGTTCTGCAGTCCAGAAAAACAGATCAATTATTATCTCAGAGAAGTATATGAAGCGCTATTTCTCTTTCCACTTAGTGAAATTTTGCATTCTGAGTCTTTATTTTTCCCAATGGCTTCTTAATTACCTCAGTGAAAAGTGTATCTTATTTTACTTTCACACTCATGGATTAATACTATAAAAAAAATATTCTCAAACCTTTATTACCCTTTTTACACTTCTTATAAATATTTAATATCTTATGCTTTTTTCTCAGCTAATACATTAATGTTTCTATGACTTATAATTAAAGCTTTATAGATTAAAGATACTAATTTTTATTAGTCAAATACATTACCTTTTGCATTCCAGCTTTCTTCATGGCACATTTTCTCATTAATAATATTTCAATTTATGGTCCAATTATTGATCTTTTCTCCCCTTATTTCTATCAAAGACTTTTTATTCAGAGAGAACATCTACTTTTAAAAATCACATATATTCATATATAAATTATATTATCTATGTATTTTATTTATTTTCCTCTGATAGTCTATATGGTCCCTTGTTCCACACTTAACATTTGAAATTCATTNTAATATTATTTTACAACATCTTTTCTCCCCTTATTTCTATCAAAGACTTTTTATTCAGAGAGAACATCTACTTTTAAAAATCACATATATTCATATATAAATTATATTATCTATGTATTTTATTTATTTTCCTCTGATAGTCTATATGGTCCCTTGTTCCACACTTAACATTTGAAATTCATTAGGAAATATGGAAATAAGATTTAACATTATTTTTCTAAATTATTAATCAATTGTGAAATACTTATTATAACTCTAAAAAGCCCTCTAAGATATCTAAGAATAAAAATGAAAGTTTGGATGATAGAAGTACATATATTGTAAATTATGATAAATATATTAAATAAAAACTCTAGAATTATTTCCCTGAAAGAAAAGAAGAATAGTAAGAATTCCAACTCACCATAAATTTGAACAGTGTTGTGGAGTTTCATAGCAATTAGACCTAAAGAAAAACAGATGTTGTAAAATAATATTATTTGGGGCAAGTATATAAATAATAAAGAAAATCTTGAAATTAATAAGGAAATCTAGAAAATGCCCATAACAGCTTATAAATACAAAAAACAAAATTTAAAGCTTTCCTAACATAAAGGGAATGTCAGAGATATAATGGCAAAGACTAAATGTCATTATTAATGACGTTAAACTTAAAACACATTAAAATACCATGTAGAAATCCTGCTGCTTGCAACACTTTGGATGAAACTGGAGGAGATTATAACAAATGAAATAAGCCCTACAGAAAAGAACAAATACTGTATGATGTATGATTCCACTCACATGAGGCATCTAGAATCATTTCATGGAAGCAGGGACTATAATGTTGATTGTTAGTGGCTAGAAGGCAAGGGAAACAGGGAATTCTCACTCAGTGCATAAAATTTTCATTATGCAAAATGAATAAACTCTAGAGATCTGGCATATAACATAGTGGTGGTGGTGGTCGAGTTGCTAAGTCATCTCCAACTCTTGCAACCCCATGGACTGTAGCCTGCCATGTTCCTCTGTCCATGGAATTTTCCAGGCAGGAATACTGTAGTGGATTGCCATTTCCTTCTCCAGGGATATAACATAGTAAATAAAGTTGATAATATGGCATGAGATGGTCAGAGATAATCACAATTTGAGAACTACTGAACTCAAAGACAATTTTTATAGGTATCAACAGTAACCACAATTTGTCATCAAATGAAGTCAATCCTTAGCCAAAATGAAAGACTTCATGATCTCCCCAGGTTTGGGTTAAGGATATTTCTGTCTTTCTGGGGAATGTTTGTTTGGGGTAAATTTTGTGTTCCTTTGTTTTTCCTTGTTGGCTAGCCAGCATACTCATGGAAAGAGGAAACCAAACAAGAGTCAGAAACTTTCTCCTCCTGGGATTCATGATCTCCCCAGGTTTGGGTTAAGGATATTTCTGTCTTTCTGGGGAATGTTTGTTTGGGGTAAATTTTGTGTTCCTTTGTTTTTCCTTGTTGGCTAGCCAGCATACTCATGGAAAGAGGAAACCAAACAAGAGTCAGAAACTTTCTCCTCCTGGGATTCACAGAGGACCCAGACCTGCAGCCTCTCCTCTTCGGGCTGTTTCTGTCCATGTACCTGGTCACATTCACTGGGAACCTGGCCATCATCCTGGCCGTCATCTCAGACTCCCGCCTCCACACCCCCATGTACTTCTTCCTCTCCAACCTGTCCTTTGCTGACATCGGTTTTACCTCCACCACCATCCCAAAGATGCTGTGGAACATCCAGAAACAGAGTCAAGTTATCACCTATGCAGGCTGCCTCAGCCAGGTTTTTTTCTTCATTGTATTTGGATGCCTGGACAATTTAATCCTGAGTGTGATGGCCTATGACCGCTTCGTGGCCATCTGTCACCCCCTGCACTACATGGTCATCATGAACCCCAGGCTCTGTGGGCTGCTGGCTCTGGGGTCCTGGAGCCTCAGTGTCACAGGCTCCCTGCCTGAGACCTTGACTATCTTGAGGCTGTCTTTCTGCAGAAGCAGGATCCCACATTCTTTTTGCGATCCTCCTGAAGTCCTGAAGCTTGCCTGTTCTGACACCCTCATCAATAATACAGTAGTGTATTTTGTGACTATTATACTAGCTGTTTTTCCTCTCTCTGGGATCCTCCTTTCTTACTATCAGATTTTCTCCTCCATCCTGAGAATTTCATCAGTTAGGAGCAAATACAAAGCCTTTTCCACCTGTGGGTCTCACTTCTTAGTGGTTTCCTTGTTCTATGGCACAGGCCTAGGGGTCTACCTCAGTTCTGCAGTCACTTCATCCTCTAGGACAACTCTGGTGGCCTCGGTGATGTACACCATGGTCACCCCCATGCTGAACCCCTTCATCTACAGTCTGAGGAACAGAGACATGAAGGGGGCCCTTGTGCGGCTCATTAGCAGGGCACCATCTCTCATTCACAGGGCCTTCAGAGGACTCTCATAAGTAATTGGGCGATTCATGTTGATGTATGGCAAAACCAACACAATATTGTAAAGTAATTAGCCTCCAATTAAAATAAATAANACAGAGACATGAAGGGGGCCCTTGTGCGGCTCATTAGCAGGGCACCATCTCTCATTCACAGGGCCTTCAGAGGACTCTCATAAGTAATTGGGCGATTCATGTTGATGTATGGCAAAACCAACACAATATTGTAAAGTAATTAGCCTCCAATTAAAATAAATAAATTTGTAATAAAAAATTTATAATGGAATTTAAAGCATGCTTCAAAAAAAAAAAAAAAGTAACTGGGCATATAATATTGAGTACCAGACATCCTGGCTTCTTTAATTTAATGTTTTTATCTTTCCTAATATTCATGTTTTAAAGAAAAACTTTCCTTGGGTCTTCACAGCCCTCTCTATTTTCCTTCATGCTATATCTTTGGTTCCCTTTTTCAATTTGTAACCATATGAATTTCAACTTCATATGAATTGAACTTGATATTTTCTGATACACTTAGTGATGATTTAAATTTCTTAAAAAGTAAACTGAGTCTCATGTTTTTAATATATATCCTCAAAGTGATGGGATGTATACCTATCATGGAAATGTTGCCCTGCAACTCATTTACAGAAATGTTTTCTGAGGTTGTGTGAATTAAATGAACTGGAAGAAGTGCGTTTTTTTGTTTTTTTTTTTTTCTGAGTAACTTTAAGTCACATCAAACTTAATGATATTTATTTCATTCCTGATACGTGAATTCTGGTGCTGAATAGTTCAAAGCTAGCTGTCAAGTATTCAGGATCCTTCTGCTTTTCTGCTCTATCTCTAGCTTGACTGTGAGTCTTCTACCCTTATGGTCACAAAATGGCTTCTGCCCTTCCAGCAATTGCAACTGCATCCCAGGAAGGTGGAATGGAGAAGTATAATATAGAAGATTGCCCTTCATCACTGACCACTTTAGTGTGTTCTGTCTGGCTTCAGACTTTCATATCTGCATCCATTAGCTAAGAAATTTCTCTAGTCTGCTCTTCCTGTGTTTAGAGAATTAATGTCCCAGGAATTACTCCTTAACCAAAGACCAACAGGAATTGGTGTATAAATCACTTGCCCATTGAGTGAAATAAGTCTGAAGCATACGTATTTTACTGGCTCCCATCTTCCCCAGCAGAAGTCCCAGTTGAAAATGGTAGTAATTGGCTGGATAAACACACCTTTCGTGGTTGTTCCCTCTTGCCTGACTCATGGTTCTATTTCCTGGGACCACTAAAATCTTTGTCTTAACTAGACTGAGCTACATTTCCTGAAACACATAATAACTTGATTGGCAGCGCCACAAAAGATATGCCTACTTAGAACCTGTGAATGCGACCTTTTTGGAAAAAGCATCTTTGCCAATCTATTTAAGGGTTTTAAAATGAGATAATTATGGATTGCTTGGGTGTGCCCTAAATCCAATGTCAGTTGTCTTTAAAAGACACAAGAGAGGGACTTCCTGCTAGTCCAGTAGTTAATAATCCACCTTGCAATGTAGGGGACTTGAGTTTGATCCCTGGCTGGAGAACTAAGATTCCACAAGCCTTGGAGCAATTAAGGCCTGTGCCACAGCTAGAGCGATCCTATGCCACAAGAAAGATCCTCAAGCCACAACTAACAGCTAAATAAATAAAAAATAAACTTTAAAAATGCTTTATCAAAAAAAAAAAAAAGATACAGGAGAGGAGATGAAACAAAGAGAAAGTCCCAGACATAAAGGCAGAAATTAGAGTGACGTGGACATAAGGCAAGGAGCTCTTAGAACAACCAGAAGCTGTTAGAGGCAAGAATGGATTCTCTCCCAAAAGAGGGGTCTGCAAGCCCCTGACTATGGACCAGTGCCAGCCCATGGCCTGTTAGGAACTGAGCCACCCAGCAGGAGGTGAGCTGCAGGCCAGCAAGTGAAGCTTCATCTGTATTTACAGCTGCACCTTACTGCTTGCATTGCCACCTGAGTTCCACCTCTTGCTCAACAAACTCAACAAAAATAATGTGCTTGAAACATCCTGAAATCCCAGGTCTAGGAAAAATTGTCTTCCACAAAACCAGTCCCTTGTGCCAAAAAGGTTGGGGTGCATGCGTGCTAGGTTGATTCAATCACGTCCAGCCCTCTTTGCAACCCTATGGACCATAGCCCATCAGGCTCCTCTGTCCCTGCTGATATCTTGATTTGGGGGTTTTGGCCTCAAGAACTGTAAGAAAATAATTTTTGTTCCTATAAGGAACCTGTGTGTATGTATTCAGTTGCTTCAGTCATGTCCGATTCTTTGCAACCCCAAGGACTGTAGCCCACCAGGCTCCTCTGTCCATGAAATTCTCCAGGCAAGAATACTGGAGTGGGTTGCCATGNCTTGATTTGGGGGTTTTGGCCTCAAGAACTGTAAGAAAATAATTTTTGTTCCTATAAGGAACCTGTGTGTATGTATTCAGTTGCTTCAGTCATGTCCGATTCTTTGCAACCCCAAGGACTGTAGCCCACCAGGCTCCTCTGTCCATGAAATTCTCCAGGCAAGAATACTGGAGTGGGTTGCCATGCCCTCCTCCAGGGCATCTTCCGAACCCAGGAATTGAACCAGAGTCTCCTGCATGGCAGGCAGATTGTTTACCACTGAGCCACAGGGGGAGGAAAGAGAAGTGTCCCTGTAAAGGGTTTATCTTCAGTACTACAGCAACTACTCCAGTATTCTTGCCTGGAGAATCCCATGGACGGAGGAGCCTGGCAGGTTACAGTCCATGGGGTCGCAAAGAGTCAGAAATGATTGAGTGACTGAACACACAGGAGGCATAAAGTGCTTCCAATAAAAGTAAAACAGAATTAGTGTATTAGTGATATAGGAATATAAAATATAGTCAGGGCATTTCTTTCTAATTTTTTGGTGGAACATATGTGACCGCATTTCATATTGATTAAAAACATACATACTGGGCTTCCCTGGGAGCTCAGTGGTAAAGACTCTGCCTTCCAGTGCAGGAGACAAGGGTTGACTCCCTGGTCCAGGAAGATCTCACTTGCCTCAGAGCAACTAAGCTTGTACACCACAACTACTGAGCCTGTGCTCCAGAGCCCAGAACGACAAATGCAGAGGTCCTCACACCCTAGAGTCCATGTTCTGCAATAAGAGGGGCCACCTCAAAGAGAGGCCCATGCACCGCAAACAAGAGTAAACCCTCCTCACTGCAACTAGAGAAAACCACCGAGCAACAGCAGCCTAGCACCACCAAACAAATAAATAAATATGCACACCAAAGAATGCTTGTAAATACATCATTGCAACAGTATTTGTCAGAGACATACACTTCACAGTATCTTCTGTGAAAAAAAATTCAAGTTTAAAGAGGGGTGTGCTAATGAGCTTGTTGTTGTTTAGTTGTTCAGTTGTGTCCTACTCTTTGTGACTGTAGCCCGCCAGGCTCTTCTGTCCATGGGATTTCCCAGGTAAGAATACTAGAGCGGGCTGCCATTTTCTCCTCCAGGGGATCTTACGGACACGGGGATTGAACCAGTGCCTCCTGCATCGGCAGGCAGCTTCCGTACCACTGAGCTGCTGGGGAAGTGCTAATGAGCTTACCTTGCAGTTGCTTCATTATCTCTGAGGCTGAATGTGTGTATAGATGTGTTAGCCATTTATTTTCTCTATCTTAAATAATCTGTGTGAGTCCTTTGCTTTTCTATACTGGGTCAGAATAGATTCCTACCTTTGAGTGCAATCTTTCAAACAAAGAACCGGAGATGTTTTTAGTTGCTAAGATATTGTTTGGTTGTTAAATCATATCCAGCTCTTGGCAACCCCTTGGACTGTAGAACACCGGGCTGCTCTGTCCATGAGAATTCCCAAGCAAGAATACTTGAGTGAGTTGCCATTTCCTCCTCCAGGGGATCTTCCCAGACCAGGGATTAGACCCATGTTTCCTGTATTGGCAGGTGGATTATTTACCACTGCACCACCGGTGCAGTCTTTGTTCCTACCTTTTGTCCCGTTTTCCTTTTTTCCCCATTTTCCTTCTTACTCAATAATTTCTCACAGACCTGCCTCAAATCACAAGTCTAATGATGAATTCAGTACTTTGGCCACCTCATGAGAAGAGTTGACTCATTGGAAAAGACTTTGATGCTGGGAGCGATTGAGGGCAGGAGGAGAAGGGGATGACCGAGGATGAGATGGCTGGATGGCATCACGGACTCGATGGACGTGAGTCTGAGTGAATGCCAGGAGATAGTGATGAACAGGGAGGCCTGGCGTGCTGCGATTCATGGGGTCGCAAAGAGTCGGACATGACTGAGCGACTGAACTGAACTGAACTGAACTAAT
>SJYX01011010.1:0-37218 GCA_006410675.1 Oreotragus oreotragus
ACCCACTGGGAGAATTCTTTTCTCCTGTTCCTGAAACTCTGGGCTCTGAGGGCTTACAGATCTTGGCTCCCAGGAAGAGGATATTCCACCAGGGTGCACAGCAGGAATCCCATTCAAGTCTTGTCTCTGCCCAGTCCCTTCAGCTTCCCCATACCAAGAAATGAGTAAACTTGGAAAGAAATCACCTGCTCAAACAGGTAAAGAATCATCCTGAGGCAGGCCTGTTTTCTGTAACTGCGGAAAAACCCAAATGAATTTTTTGGCCAACCCAATACAGTGGCGGCATGGGAGACTGTATTTGACCCCAGATAATCTACTTGTTACTCTCTTGCAGCACCTTAGCCTGAGAAGGGCAAAGTGACCAGGAGCTCAGAGTCCTAAGGCCTAAGAGTCCTGGCCATCCCGCTTAGGAAAGCCACCTAGACCAGCAAATTGCCCGGTAAGGGGGCGGGGACACCGACGTGGACAGTATTGATAGAAGGTGGAGATAAATGACTACTGAGTGGGTCTCCAGACCAGCTGCAGCAGTGGAGACTCTAGTTTTCCCCACTAACCTTTCTTTTAGAAGTTTCCCTTGAGGAAAGATGCCTACCAGCCTGAAAAGAGCTGCCTCACCCAAAGCCACTGCAACTTCCCAGGAAAATTCCTAACCCACTGGGAGAATTCTTTTCTCCTGTTCCTGAAACTCTGGGCTCTGAGGGCTTACAGATCTTGGCTCTAGGAAGAGGATATTCCACCAGGGTGCACAGCAGGAATCCCATTCAAGTTTTGTCTACTGCCCAGTCCCTTCAGCTTCCCCATACCAAGAAATGAGTAAACTTGGAAAGAAGTCACCTGCTCAAACAGGTAAAGAATCATCCTGAAGTAGGCCTGTTTTCTGTAACTGCGGAAAAACCCAAATGAATTTTTTGGCCAACCCAATACAGTGGGGGCATGGGAGACTGTATTTGACCCCAGATAATCTACTTGGTACTCTCTTGCAGCACCTTAGCTTGAGAAGGGCAAAGTGACCAGGAGCTCAGAGTCCTAAGGCCTACGAGTTCTGGCCATCCCGCGTAGGAAAGCCACCTAGACCAGCAAATTGCCCGGTAAGGGGGCGGGGACCCCGACGTGGACAGTATTGATAGAAGGTGGAGATAAATAACTACTGAGTGGGTCTCAAGACCAGCTGCAGCAGTGGAGACTCTAGTTTTCCTCACTAACCTTTCTTTTAGAAGTTTCCCTTGAAGAAAGATGCCTACCAGCCTGAAAAGAGCTGCCTCACCCAAAGCCACTGCAACTTCCCAGGAAAATTCCTTCTGGAATTCCGCTCTGCCTCAGTCCAACTCCCCCTTGGGTGCTGATCCCAAGAGATTAAGAGGTAAAAAACCCTCTTACATTCAAATTTCCATCTCTCTCTCTTTCATATATATATTTGTTATTGTTTGTTATCTTTGAGTATATGTACTTTTGTGTTTCTTATTTTTTAACTAAACATTATGTCATAAAGTACTCTTTTCACATATTATTACAGATTACTCCTAATTACAATTTTAATGTCAGCATAACATTCCCTTCATTTGCTGTAGCATAATTTTTTTTTTTTTCTGGCCACATCACATGGCATGTGGGATCTTAGTGCCCTGTCCAGGGATCAAACTTGTGCCCTCTGCAGGGGAAGTGCAGAATCTATTTTTTGCTATTAAAAGCTTTATTGTTTCCATTTGGTCCAAGGCTTGGGAGAGGGCTNTTTTTTTTTTTTTCTGGCCACATCACATGGCATGTGGGATCTTAGTGCCCTGTCCAGGGATCAAACTTGTGCCCTCTGCAGGGGAAGTGCAGAATCTATTTTTTGCTATTAAAAGCTTTATTGTTTCCATTTGGTCCAAGGCTTGGGAGAGGGCTCCAGGGTGTTAAAAAGTTCCCTAGTGGCTGCAGAGAGGGGCTTCAGGCAGAAGCCCTGACATTAGTGGGGCTCCTCAAAGCCCACTGGGCTCCAGAGGCTCCTAGCTGTGCTTGAGGGTGAGCCTTTTGAAGAGATGTTCGCCCCGCCCAGCCTAGGGACTAGCCAGCTTTCAGGGCTGATCAGGTGGTCACCCATCTTCTTGATGAATTTCACCTCCTCATCTAGGAAGTCGTTCTCCAGGAAGTTACGGAAGTAGGGGTCTCCTCAGGCAGAACCCAGGCCACGTAGATCCAAAGGGGCCTGATAAAGGTTTCTCTCCAGGGGAAGGGCGGCTTCTGTAGCATCCTGGGTTTTACGCCACTCATCTTAAGATGGTTTCTGCGTGTTCAAGAAGAGGGCCCTGCAGCCGTGCTGGTTTTGCATTTTCAAGAGGCGATCGTGCTCCCCCTTGGCCAATTCGAGGAAAAAGTGGCCCCTACCCTCCAGAGCCACATCGTTGAGGTTGAAAGAGAAGCCCAGAGATGGGTAGGTGTAGGAGGCCAGCAGATGCATAGAGATGGTGGCCTGCATCTCAGTGAGATAATTCTGACAAATCTGGGAGCCCATGGTTGATTGGTAATAAGCAGTTTAGCTTAAAAAAAAAAATGGTGTGGGCTGGACCTGGTGATCACAGACAGCTGAGGGGCTGATTTTGAAGGCTGCTACCAGGAAAAAGGTTGGAGGGTAGTCAGAAGCTGGAGCAAGGGGCAACCCTGGATCTGTTTGCTGGGGCCTTGGAGTGAATGCACTGCTGAAAGTGTGGAGTCTTAACCACTGGACTTCCAGGGAAGTCTCTGTAGCATAATTTTTTAAAACCACCTTGTATTGTTAGGCACTTAGATTTATTTATATTATATAGTGGACTGTAGCCTACCAGACTTCTCCATCCATGGGATTCTCCAGGCAAGAATACTGGAGTAGGTTACCATTTCCTTCTCCAGGGGATCTTCCCGACTCGGGGATCGAACCAGGGTCTCCCACATTGGAGGCAGACGCTTTCACTTCTGAGCCACAGGGAAGCCCCATTATATAGTATATCTTCCATAAAATCAGTATCCTCCTTCAGATGTTTATCTTCTTCAATTGATTTAAATCTTGTGTACTCAAGTGATCCAGTGGGAGGGTGTGAACCATACCTTGGGGGCCTGTTAGCAAACTGCTTTCTCCAAAATGATAGCAATCTATCTTGCTCATCAGTGAGGATTTCAGCATAATCCTCTCATCATTCAAAATGGTCACTATAGACAAAACAGTACCTCATTATCATATTACTTTGTTCTTGGTATCTTTTTGGAAAATCATAACTGAAGTTAAATTTATTGTTATTTGAATTTCCTCTTGTGTATTAATGTTCCTGGGATTATTGACATTTTTATAAATTGGAAGGCACACTCTCACCTCTGTCACCAAATTAGTGAATGGGTTTCTGATGAGTAAAATTCAAGTAGAAGCAAAGTCAATCTATTGCAAAGTGCATTGGACTTGGAGTCAGTGGATGCTGCTTTGAGTTCTGAGTCAGTTATGACATGTGTTATGTTGAGAATGTTTTAGACCATCAATAAAATGGAGAGACCCCAAAGCAGGCCAGGCCCTATTTTGATTCTCCGCCCCGCCCCCCACAGCTTTTTTTGCAAAGAAAGTTGGAAATGACAGAAAACAAAAATAGGAATTATTCAGAAGTATTTCAGTCCCTTGTTTTGCTCTACAAAATGCTGTATCAGGCAATATTCAGGGGACTTGCCTGGTGGTCCAGTGGTTAAGATAACATGCTCCCAATGCAGGGGGCATGCATTCAGTCCTTGGTCAGGGAACCAAGATCCTACATGCCCCACAGGGCAGGCAAAATAAAAGAGTAACACCCAGAAGTATCTACCTTATTCTTCCCTCCCCCTGAAGGTGGAATCCTCACTTGTCTACACTGTTCAGGGCACTGGGACTGGCCAGCACAGTAATATCAGTTTAAGCAGATGGTGTTTGGTGATAGAGGGGTTGGTGGGCATCTGAAGTGGAAATTGTGTTGGCAAAACAGAGAACCAGGTCAAGATGGGAAGGAGCTGTCACCTAGAAACATTATTTTATGTTTCATGGTCTCAAAAATTTAAGACAAATAGGGCTGTTTGACAAACTGACATTAATGCCAGTTGACATTAACAGACACTTTGCAAATGATAGTTATTTTAGTCTATTTAGGATTAGATTGTTAGTTTTTCTTTAAATTGTCAACAAACATTATTGAAGCACTAAGCTAAGTGCTAGAAATATAAAAAGAAATAAAGCAGTTCCAGCCCTCAAGGAAGACCATAACAATGGAGACCACCACTTAAAAGATTATAACTACAGGTAATTCCCTGGCAGTCCAATGGTTAGGACTCAGCCCTTTCACTGCAGCAGTCCGGGGTTCAATCCCTGGTCAGGGAACTAAGATCCCACAAGCTGAGCAATGTGGCCAAAAAAAGAGTAACTAGAATAAGGCTTCCCAGGTGGCACAGAGGTAAAGAATCCACCTGCCAGTGCAGGAGACGTAAGAGACACAGGTTCGATTTCTGGGTGGGGAAGATCCTCTGGAGTAGGAAATGGCAACCCACTCCAGTATTCTTGCTGAAAAATTCCACGGATAGAGGAGCCTCGGAGACTACAGTCCATGGGGTCGCAGAGAGTTGGACATGACGGAGTGACTGAGCACATACACGCTACCAGACAGTGTAATAACCACAGCCATCAAAATATGCTTGACGACTTTCTTCTCTTGTTTTGCATTATATATTTTAGAATTCTAGTGTTCCAAAATATCTTATACTTTTAAATATTAATCAAAGAAATTTGAGGCTGAAAACTTGGAAAAGAGGCCAAGATATCATGATCTGAATGGGTGGGAGATAAATAGAGGCCCCTAAGATAGTGGTCATTTGGTATTAATAATTTCATTCCAGTTGATCCTTGAACAGTGTGGGTACCTACCCTCCTGCAGTCAAAAATCTGCATATAATTTATAGCTGACTCTACATTCATGGATTCAATCAATGTCGGATTGTGTAGGACTGTAGCATTTACTATTGAGAAAAAAAATCCTTGTATACATGGATGCACACATGGGTTCAAACGCAGGTTGTTCAAAGGTCAACTGTGTTCTGTGATGTTCCAGTAAAAACACAAAGACTTGCCAGCGAGCCATGCTAATAGTTATACTCCAAGGGCATTGCCATGGGACTAACAGGAAAGAGAGAGAGGTGTGGAAAGAATTGGAGGGCATTGAGAGACTGCAGTCCTTGTTAGTAAAAATGCTAAGAAGGAAAGAGAAGCCGGGGTCCCACAAGAATGGAGCAAAGCAAGGCATGGTGGTTCCATCACAGACTGGATTCTAATTCCAGGCTCCCTCTTTCTCTATTTATGTGTTTGTCCTTGAAGAAGTTGCACAACCTTTCAGATCTTCAGTTTCCTCATTTGTAAAACAGAGATGTAGCAGAGCCCTCTGCACAGAATTCTCATGAAGATAAAAAGGATAGAAAGCATCTAAGTGCTTGGCCAAATCCCAGGCATATAGTGTCTGCTCAATAAGAGCTGGGATTTTGTGTTGCCATTATTTTTCTTTCTTATCTTACAAGTAGCAGGATGGTGCAACAGGGAACATTGGTGGGGCGTTTCCTCCTTCACTGCAGCAAATAACAGTGAAACCACACTTTCAGGTCGTATTGATAGTCCTCGAAGATGTCCTGAGAAAATCGTTAGACCCCAAGGGTGTCCTGGACTCAGGTGTCCAAAGACCAGCTATTACTATTTCTCACCCTATCTCTCTAATCTGCAGCCAGCAGAAATGAAGGCATCTTGGTGACTTACAGCAACCATCTGCAGAGGGGACAAAGGTGCTTTCTGTTCTGGTGGGAGGAAGAAATAATGAGCTGTTTTGTATTGCAACCCTCACAGTCAGAATGTCAGGACTGGCTGCTTGCCCTGAGTCTGAACGACCGCCAATAACCCATTTTAATGGATTTAATCCATTAAATTTAATCCCTCTCAAATTCTTAAAAGTGGCTTCAAAATGATTGTGAGAGTTTGGGGGGCAACTTTTGAGCTTTAAATATGCACAAATAAATTAGGTGGCTATTTAACATTGGGCTTGTTAGTCTGTATTTGCAATACGACACATAGGATATATGCATTATTTACAGTGCCCTGTGGATTCAATTTTGTAAGATTTATGAGATGGTGGATGTGTTTGTACTTGACTTAAATTAAAAATAGTGGTTGTCATCTATCATGTAAACTTAATTTAAACCTCAAGGCCACGCTTTCCCATTTTTATAGCCAAGGGTGTCTTTATCCTTCAAGATCATGCTTGGGTCACCAAATTGCATCCTGGCTTAACCAGCACATTTTCAATAGGTATCCACAGGAATCTAAACATCATCATGGATGTCTGTTCTGCAATGTGGTTTTTTATACTCTGGAAAATTATATGACCTTCCCAATATTAAAAAGAAAAAAAATCCTGTTTGTGCTTAAATTAGCCAGAATTGACTTCTGTTGTTTACTGCAGAGAATCCTGACTGATACATACGTTTCATTGATCATTTTTCATGTAAAATGCGAGGAGTGTTAATTAAACATTACTAACCCTAAATAAAGTATTAAAGTGTTAAGTAGCGAAAGTGTTAGTCACTCAGTCATGTGTGACTTTTGGGACCCCCATGGACTGTAGCCCACCAGGCTCCTCTGTCCATGAAATTCTCCAGGCAAGAATACTAGAATGGGTTGCCATTTCCTTCTCCAGGGGGGTCTTCCCAACCTAGAGATCGAACCTGGGTCTCCCACATTGCAGGCAGATTCTTTACCATCTGAGCCACGAGGGAGGCCCCAAAATATTAAGTAGGTAGTCCAATTATCTTTCTTGCAAATAATTACCACAGAAATTACTGCACATTTAAAAATGAAATTAGGCCACTTTTCATTGTTCTTTTTCTATTTTCTTTCAAAGAAATCTATTGTTACAACCCAACTTCAGTGGACAATGGGAAGGGCAGGAGGCTGGGAGCTGAGAGATGGACAGGGTAAAATGCAAGCCTTTGAATGAGGTCAGGTTTGGAAAAGGAAGGTAAGAATGCAGCAATTGTCTGAGTCTGTTTGGACCGTTTCAGAACAAAATATACAGACTGAGATTTAACAGACTGAGACTTAATCAACAGACATTTATTTCTCACATTCTAAAGACTAGGAACTCCAAGATCAAGGTGTTAGCAAAGGTAGGCTTCATTCTGAGGCAGGCCTCCTTTCTTGACTTTTGACTTGTAGGTGACCACCATCTTGCTGAGTGCTCACAGAACCTTTTCTTTGTGTGCGTGGGATGGGGGCAAGGATGAGGGAGGCGGGGAGGGCTCTTTTGTGCCTTTCCTTTTTCTTATAATGATTTAAAAAAACATTTATTTTATTTACTTGGCTGAACTGAGTCTTGGTTGTGGCACTTCTGATCTTTGCTGTGGCATCCAGAATCTTTAGTTGCTGTATGTGGGATCTAATTCTCTGACCCAGGTTCCTTGCATTGGGAGTTTGGAATCTTAGCCGCTGGACCACCAGGGAAGTCTTCTTATAAGGGTGCTAATCTTACAGTGAAGTGCCCCACTCTCATGACTTCATCTAATCCTAAATACCTCCTGAAGGCCCATCCTCAAATACTATCATACTGGAGGTTAAAGCTTCAACATACAAATTTTGGGATGGCATCATTCAGTCCATAGCAAAAGTTATACAGAAAAGGGGGACAAGACTTGAAAAAAAATAAACACTTTTTTAAAAGTAGTGAAATAGAGTAGAAAAGAGAAAGGACTTCAGATTCAGACAGAATTGGGCTGAATCCCATTTACTGTGTGACCTTGGACAAGTTACTTAACATCTCTCAGTTTTCACAGCTGTAAAATGAAGACAATTGGGCATTCATTACAGAATTGTAGTAAAAATTAATGAGATAGAGGTTTAAAGTACTTGGACCAAAGAAAAGGGCTTTTCCAAGTTTTGACAGAGCATAGCAGGTACAGGTATGTTGCTTAGGTGCAGAAGTTGTGATGGTAATGGGTGATGGAGTTTAATGCTGAAATCTGCTGTTTCATGAACACTGGTCTCATTAAGTGGGAGGGAGGACTGGACAACTTCTCCAGGACCTTACAATTCTGAAGTCCCATGAATTCACATGTATTCACACATTGATGAGGAAGCAGAGATATTCATTTCATCTGTATTGTTGTTACTATCGATTTGTGCTCAGTTCAGTTCAGTCGCAGTCATGTCCAGCTCTTTGCGACCCCATGAATCGCAGCACGTCAGGCCTCCCTGTCCATCACCAATTCCCGGAGTTCACTCAGACTCATGTCCATCGAGTCTGTGATGCCATCCAGCCATCTCATCCTCTGTTGTCCCCTTCTCCTCCTGCCCCCAATCCCTCCCAGCATCAGAGTCTTTTCCAATGAGTCAACTCTTTGCATGAGGTGGCCAAAGTACCGGAGTTTCAGCTTTAGCATCATTCCTTCCAAAGAAATCCCAGGGCTGATCTCCTTCAGAATGGACTGGTTGGATCTCCTTGCAGTCCAAGGGACTCTCAAGAGTCTTCTCCAACACCACAGTTAAAAAGCATCAATTCTTCGGTGCTCAGCTTTCTTCACAGTCCAACTCTCACATCCATAGATGACCACTGGAAAAACCATAGCCTTGACTAGATGGACCTTTGTTGACAAAGTAATGTCTCTGCTTTTGAATATGCTGTCTAGGTTGGTCATAACTTTTCTTCCAAGGAGTAAGCGTCTTTTAATTTCATGGCTCAGCACTCTTACAAATACCATCTCATTTTTTTTCATTATTATCTTACCACCTAACAATAATGGTAGCTACTACTAGTCCTATTGGTTCTATTTTGCAGATGGGCAAACTGAAGCTCAGAGAATTGGATCAATTAGCCCAAGATCATATTTCTAGAAAATCATGGGATGTGGATTTGCATTCAGGACCTCCTGGCTCCCACCTCAGAACACCTTACCTGCTCTAACTTTCATGATGTTGGATACACATCATACAAATATCAGTATGAAGATACCAAAGCACAAAATGTGTGTGGTACTATAAGGGAAGACATGCTTGCCTTTAAATGAGCTGTGTCTCCAAGCCTGGACCAATTCCAGCTGGGATACAAATAGAATTTATATATGAGAAGGTCATTGGCAGGTTTCCAGGGACTATGGAGCCAGGGAGGGGTGCCAGAGGACTGTCAATCGGCACACACTGTTCCAATTTGGGAAAGGGAGAAGAAAGTTGATTCTTCCAATGGTAGGAGCCAGTCCTGGCCAAAGTTCTTGAAGGGCATTTCGTGAACATGAAAAAGGGGAAGGAAATCATTAGTAGGTGCCAGCATGTTTTCCCCGCTGCTACTGCTAAGTTGCTTCAGTGGTGTCCAACTCTGTGTGACCCCATAGACAGCAGCCCACCAGGCTCCTCCGTCCCTGGGATTTTCCAGGCAAGAACACTGGAGTGGGTTGCCATTTCCTTCTACAATGCATGAAAGTGAAAAGTGAAAGTGAAGTCGTTCAGTTGTTTCCGACTCTTCGCGACCCCATGGTCTGCAGCCTACCAGGCTCCTCTGTCCATGGGATTCTCCAGGCAAGAGTACTGGAGTGGGGTGCCGTTGCCTTCTCCCTGAGAAGACATTATTCCAGATGAATCTCAGTGGGATTTTTTTATAGGGCAAAAGACTTGTATGTTTTTTATTTAGACAATGTCTTTTGCTTGTTATAATGAGCATTTATGGATTCAAAGCAAGTTGGAATTTTTTTCAAATTAATAAAGAATTTAAAATTTCCTTGTTTTCAGGAAAAAATGTAATTTTTTGGTTGTTTACTTAAAATAATTGAGATAATTGTAGATTTACATGCCATTGTAAGAAATAAAACAGAGAGCTCTTCTGTACACTATCCAGTTTATCCCAGTAGATATAATTTGCAAAACTACAGTACTATTTTACAATCAAATTAATGATATAACCTGCTGATCTTATTCTGATTTCTCCAGTTTTACTTGTACTCATCTGTATGTGTGTATTAAATTCTATACAATTTCATCGCCTATGCAATATTGCTCATCTACCATTGCAGTCTACCAGACCACCTTACCTGCCTCCTGAGAAATGTGTATGCAGGTCAAGAAGCAACAGTCAGAACTGGACAGGAAACAACAGACTAGTTTAGAATCAGGAAAGGAGTATGTCAAGGCTGTATATTGTCACCCTGCTGATTTAATTTATGTGCCGAGGACATCACATGAGATGCCAGGCTGGATGAAGCACAAACTGGAATCAAGATTGCCGGGAGAGATATCAATAACATGCAGATGACACCACCCTTATGGCAGAAAGCAAAGAGGAACTAAAGAGCCTCTTGATGAAAATGAAAGAGAAGAGTGAAAGAGTTGGCTTAAAACTCAACATTAAGAAAACTAAGATCGTGGCATCCAGTCCCATCAATTCACGGCAAATAGATGGGGAAACAATGGAAACAGTGAGAGACTTTATTCCTGGGCTCCAAAAATCACTGCAAATGGTGACAAAGAGTTGGGACACAACTGAGCAACTGAACTGAAGTGACCTGAATCATACACAAGGAACAGTGAAGTTAGGTTCCTGATTTGAAACCAGTCTGTTGTTCCATGTCCGGGTCTAACTGCTTCTTGACCTGCATACAGATTTCTCAGGAGGCAGGTCAGGTGGTCTGGTATTCCCATCTCTTGAAGAATTTTCCACAGTTTGTTGTGATCCAGACAGTCAAAGGCTTTAGCATAGTCAATGAAGCAGATGTTTTCCTGGAATTCTCTTGCTTTTTCTATGATTCAATGGATGTTGGCAATTTGATCTCTGGTTCCTCTGCCTTTTCGAAATTTAGCTTAAACATCTGGAAGTTCTCAGTTCACATACTGGGAAGCTTGGACAATATTTAGCATTACTTTGCTAGCGTGTGAGATGAGTGAAATTGTGCAGTAGTTTGAACATTCTTTGGCATTGCCTTTTTTTGGAATAAAAACTGACCTTTTCTAGTCTTGTGGCCGTTGCAAAGTTTTCCAAATTTGCTGGCATATTGAGTGCAGCACTTTCATAACATCATCTTTTAGGATTTGAAATAGCTCAGCTGGAATTCTATCACTTCCACTAGTTTGGTTCATAGTGATGCTTCCTAAAGTCCACTTGACTTCGTCTGGCTCTAGGTGAGTGATCACACCATCATGGTTATCTGGGTCATGAAGATCATTTTTGTATAGTTCTTCTGTGTATTCTTGCCACCTCTTCTTAGTATCTTTTACTTCTGTTAGGTCCATACCTGTCTCTTATACACATCTAGATGTGTATAAGAGACAGGTAATTAATGAGATAGAGGTTTAAAGTACTTGGACCAAAGAAAAGGGCTTTTCCAAGTTTTGACAGAGCATAGCAGGTACAGGTATGTTGCTTAGGTGCAGAAGTTGTGATGGTAATGGGTGATGGAGTTTAATGCTGAAATCTGCTGTTTCATGAACACTGGTCTCATTAAGTGGGAGGGAGGACTGGACAACTTCTCCAGGACCTTACAATTCTGAAGTCCCATGAATTCACATGTATTCACACATTGATGAGGAAGCAGAGATATTCATTTCATCTGTATTGTTGTTACTATCGATTTGTGCTCAGTTCAGTTCAGTCGCAGTCATGTCCAGCTCTTTGCGACCCCATGAATCGCAGCACGTCAGGCCTCCCTGTCCATCACCAATTCCCGGAGTTCACTCAGACTCATGTCCATCGAGTCTGTGATGCCATCCAGCCATCTCATCCTCTGTTGTCCCCTTCTCCTCCTGCCCCCAATCCCTCCCAGCATCAGAGTCTTTTCCAATGAGTCAACTCTTTGCATGAGGTGGCCAAAGTACCGGAGTTTCAGCTTTAGCATCATTCCTTCCAAAGAAATCCCAGGGCTGATCTCCTTCAGAATGGACTGGTTGGATCTCCTTGCAGTCCAAGGGACTCTCAAGAGTCTTCTCCAACACCACAGTTAAAAAGCATCAATTCTTCGGTGCTCAGCTTTCTTCACAGTCCAACTCTCACATCCATAGATGACCACTGGAAAAACCATAGCCTTGACTAGATGGACCTTTGTTGACAAAGTAATGTCTCTGCTTTTGAATATGCTGTCTAGGTTGGTCATAACTTTTCTTCCAAGGAGTAAGCGTCTTTTAATTTCATGGCTCAGCACTCTTACAAATACCATCTCATTTTTTTTCATTATTATCTTACCACCTAACAATAATGGTAGCTACTACTAGTCCTATTGGTTCTATTTTGCAGATGGGCAAACTGAAGCTCAGAGAATTGGATCAATTAGCCCAAGATCATATTTCTAGAAAATCATGGGATGTGGATTTGCATTCAGGACCTCCTGGCTCCCACCTCAGAACACCTTACCTGCTCTAACTTTCATGATGTTGGATACACATCATACAAATATCAGTATGAAGATACCAAAGCACAAAATGTGTGTGGTACTATAAGGGAAGACATGCTTGCCTTTAAATGAGCTGTGTCTCCAAGCCTGGACCAATTCCAGCTGGGATACAAATAGAATTTATATATGAGAAGGTCATTGGCAGGTTTCCAGGGACTATGGAGCCAGGGAGGGGTGCCAGAGGACTGTCAATCGGCACACACTGTTCCAATTTGGGAAAGGGAGAAGAAAGTTGATTCTTCCAATGGTAGGAGCCAGTCCTGGCCAAAGTTCTTGAAGGGCATTTCGTGAACATGAAAAAGGGGAAGGAAATCATTAGTAGGTGCCAGCATGTTTTCCCCGCTGCTACTGCTAAGTTGCTTCAGTGGTGTCCAACTCTGTGTGACCCCATAGACAGCAGCCCACCAGGCTCCTCCGTCCCTGGGATTTTCCAGGCAAGAACACTGGAGTGGGTTGCCATTTCCTTCTACAATGCATGAAAGTGAAAAGTGAAAGTGAAGTCGTTCAGTTGTTTCCGACTCTTCGCGACCCCATGGTCTGCAGCCTACCAGGCTCCTCTGTCCATGGGATTCTCCAGGCAAGAGTACTGGAGTGGGGTGCCGTTGCCTTCTCCCTGAGAAGACATTATTCCAGATGAATCTCAGTGGGATTTTTTTATAGGGCAAAAGACTTGTATGTTTTTTATTTAGACAATGTCTTTTGCTTGTTATAATGAGCATTTATGGATTCAAAGCAAGTTGGAATTTTTTTCAAATTAATAAAGAATTTAAAATTTCCTTGTTTTCAGGAAAAAATGTAATTTTTTGGTTGTTTACTTAAAATAATTGAGATAATTGTAGATTTACATGCCATTGTAAGAAATAAAACAGAGAGCTCTTCTGTACACTATCCAGTTTATCCCAGTAGATATAATTTGCAAAACTACAGTACTATTTTACAATCAAATTAATGATATAACCTGCTGATCTTATTCTGATTTCTCCAGTTTTACTTGTACTCATCTGTATGTGTGTATTAAATTCTATACAATTTCATCGCCTATGCAATATTGCTCATCTACCATTGCAGTCTACCAGACCACCTTACCTGCCTCCTGAGAAATGTGTATGCAGGTCAAGAAGCAACAGTCAGAACTGGACAGGAAACAACAGACTAGTTTCGAATCAGGAAAGGAGTATGTCAAGGCTGTATATTGTCACCCTGCTGATTTAATTTATGTGCCGAGGACATCACATGAGATGCCAGGCTGGATGAAGCACAAACTGGAATCAAGATTGCCGGGAGAGATATCAATAACATGCAGATGACACCACCCTTATGGCAGAAAGCAAAGAGGAACTAAAGAGCCTCTTGATGAAAATGAAAGAGAAGAGTGAAAGAGTTGGCTTAAAACTCAACATTAAGAAAACTAAGATCGTGGCATCCAGTCCCATCAATTCACGGCAAATAGATGGGGAAACAATGGAAACAGTGAGAGACTTTATTCCTGGGCTCCAAAAATCACTGCAAATGGTGACAAAGAGTTGGGACACAACTGAGCAACTGAACTGAAGTGACCTGAATCATACACAAGGAACAGTGAAGTTAGGTTCCTGATTTGAAACCAGTCTGTTGTTCCATGTCCGGGTCTAACTGCTTCTTGACCTGCATACAGATTTCTCAGCAGGCAGGTCAGGTGGTCTAGTATTCCCATCTCTTGAAGAATTTTCCACAGTTTGTTGTGATCCAGACAGTCAAAGGCTTTAGCATAGTCAATGAAGCAGATGTTTTCCTGGAATTCTCTTGCTTTTTCTATGATTCAATGGATGTTGGCAATTTGATCTCTGGTTCCTCTGCCTTTTCGAAATTTAGCTTAAACATCTGGAAGTTCTCAGTTCACATACTGGGAAGCTTGGACAATATTGAGCATTACTTTGCTAGCGTGTGAGATGAGTGAAATTGTGCAGTAGTTTGAACATTCTTTGGCATTGCCTTTTTTTGGAATAAAAACTGACCTTTTCTAGTCTTGTGGCCGTTGCAAAGTTTTCCAAATTTGCTGGCATATTGAGTGCAGCACTTTCATAACATCATCTTTTAGGATTTGAAATAGCTCAGCTGGAATTCTATCACTTCCACTAGTTTGGTTCATAGTGATGCTTCCTAAAGTCCACTTGACTTCATCTGGCTCTAGGTGAGTGATCACACCATCATGGTTATCTGGGTCGTGAAGATCATTTTTGTATAGTTCTTCTGTGTATTCTTGCCACCTCTTCTTAGTATCTTTTACTTCTGTTAGGTCCATACCATCCCTATCCTTTATTGTGCCCATCTTTGCATGAAATGTTACCCTGGCATCTCCAATTTTCTTGAAGAGATCTCTAGTCTTTTCCATTCTACTCTCTTCCTCTGTTTCTTTGCATTGATCACTTAGGAACACGTTCTTATCCTTGCTATTCTTTGGAACTCTGAATTTACATGGGTATATCTTTCCTTTTCTCCTTTGCTTTTCACCTCTCTTCTTTTCATAGCTATTTGTAACGCTCCTCAGACAACCATTTTGCCCTTTTGCATTTCTTTTTCTTGGGGATGGTTTTGATCATAGCCTTCTGTACAATGTTACAGACCTCCATCCACAGTTCTTCGGGCACTCTATCAGATCTAATCCCTTAAAACTATTTGTCACTTCCACTGTATAATCATAAGGGATTTGATTTAGGTCATACCTGAATGGTCTAGTGTTTTTTCCTATTTTCTTCAATTTAAGTCTGAATTTTGCAATAAAGAGATCATGATCTGAGCCACAGTCAGCTCCCAGTCTAGTTTTTGCTGACTGTATAGAGCTTTTCCATCTTTGGCTATAAAGAATTAATCAATCTGATTTCAGTATTGACCATCTATGATGTCCATGTGTAGAGTAGTCATCTCTCACGTTGTTGGAAGAGGGTGTTTGCTACGATCAGTGCATTCTCTTGGGCACCTACCCACCTAGGGAGTTCATCTTTTATGTATGGTAAATATTCAATAAAGATAACTGTTATTATTTTCAACCAACTATTAAGTCATGGGACTAGAAGAGGGAAAGGATGAAGCACAGGATACTAATGTTAATAATAACCATGTCCTTTCAGAGGTCTTCTAATAGTCTTTTATCAACTCCTTTTTATTTATGTTGATGAAGTTAAATTTGTTTAACTGTCATCTATGACCATATTCATTTTCTTTTCTGTTCAGTTTCCTTTGGTTTTATATCAATTGATGGCTTTAACTTGACTTCCTAAAATATTTTCTCAAGACTTGGGAGAGGCAGGGAAAGGCTCTAAAGAGTCCCTGGGAGGTATGAGAGTAGGCTAAGTGCAGAAGATGAGAGTCAGCCTTCTGGGGAGGAGTGCTCCCAGGGGGCAGAGAGCTAGGGCAGGGGCCCGCACTCAAATTCCCACAGGGACTGGACAGGAAGCAACATGTGCATCTGGTGTGGTAAAGACTGCATCTAATGTATCTAATAACTGTCTTCTGCTAAAATGTGAGGAAATAAAGGTCCAGGGTTGATGGAAAGAATCAATCTTTTTTCCCCCAAAGCTGGAAATACAGATTTTATAACGAGTTTCCTAGTATTTAAGTATTAGCAATTAATACTAAAATTTAAAATTAAATTAAAAATTAAAAGAACATAAGACCACAGACAGGTCTGACACAGGAGGGAAGGGGGCAGAGCACAACCCAGCCATTGAGGATATGATGTAAACTGGTTAGAACCAAATAGACTGACTAGGCCCAAGATGGCAGCAAGATTTGACTTAGTAGACTTTGAGCTTCAGTATACACTCATTGTAATTCATCAGTATATGCTAACTGACACGCCCACGGGTGCCATGACAGTTCTGAGGCTGACCATAAAAGGTCCCACGTGGGTGGTGGCCCAGTTTCTAGAAATCTCCACCTCTTTACCCCAAGACAGTTGGAATAATCCTCCCACTCTTTAGCTTGTGAAATTATCCAGCTCATAAAAACTAACTACCTCATATTTTGGGGACCATTCTAACTTTCTGAGACAGACCTCATTCTGCCTATGGACTGTGTATCTATGCTTTCACTTTTCTATGGCTCTGCTCTTGAATTCTTTCCTACCCAAAGCTAAAGACCCTCACATGCTAGCCTATTTCATAACTCTCCTGAGACCTGGGACATGACCATTCTCTAGCGCCCCATTTTCCTGCAACCGCTTTACAAAGGCTGTTAATAAATCTACTTCTTATCTATCACTTTGCTGAACTCCTTCTGGCCCTGACAAAAAGAACCTGGGCTTCACTAAGTCCTAAGACAGACTGTGTGGTTTCAGTTAGAAGATTGTGGGTTTGAGTTCCGTCTGAGGTGTGCAGTTTCAGGCTGAGCCCACTGGACCGAGAGCCTGGCCTCAGAATGTTCAATGTTTCAGGTGCAAACAGCCCCCCAGTCACCTACACTGGGCTCTGGAAGCTACACAGCTGGTTGTAGATGCAAGAGAACTAGAAGCACGCTGACAAAGCCTGAGCACTTTCACTGTCAAGGGTGGAATTCAAGTGTAAATTTCTCTGGGTGCCTTAGCAGCCAACGTCTCGCACCGAGAACTATCACTTCTGAATTTCATTTTGTAGTTGCTCAGGAAAACCTTTACTGCAAACAGAGGAAGTGGGAAGCCAGAACGTGTAGGTTTTGTTTTGTTTGGGGTTCTGTTTGTTCTTTCACTGGAGTACTTTTTTCTTTCTTCTTTCCCTTTTCTCTCTCTTTTTTATTCTAGCTCTCCCTTGGCGAGTGCCAAGTTCCCAAACTGCAGAATCCAACTCAGACGGTCCTGGACGGGGACACCCTCGCCCTGGGCCTGACTCTGAGGACTTGCTTTCATTTGCTCTCAGCCAAGAATCTGACTGGAATAAGGCCAATAAACTCCCTCACTTCAAGAGTGAATAGCAGCAGCCAGGTCAGAGGCCCAGGGATTCCTTCTCCCCACCCTGCCCCAAGGTCTGAGAAGGTACTCAAGGTCACCTGTTTCCTCCTGAGGAAGGTTTTGCAGTTCTTTAACTCTTTAACATCACAGTCGGCTTCCCATCCCTGGGCCTGCAGGCCCTCAGTGGGTGGCAGCGAGACCCCCGGGTGGTCAGGGGAGGGAGAGAGGGCTCCTCCTACTGACTGAGGGTAAATGCAGCGAAAGACGACTGGCGACTTTAGATAAATGGCAGAAGGGGATTTCTCTGACCCTTTTTAAAACTTACCCATAAACTGGAAAAAACATTTTTTTTAAAGTACTTTAAAAAAGTGACTAAGTTCTGTCTGGAGGAACCTAGGAGGAGGAAGGGAAGAACGCAAAGAGGGAGAGCAGAGTCTGAGAAGGGGTCAGAATCTACGTAGGGGGCAGGAGGAGGAGCGAGGGGCGGGGCGGAGCCGAGGAAGGGGCGAGCGAGGGGCGGGGCGAGCGAGGGGGCGGGGCGGTGGGCGGTCCGGACTGCGAGGGGGGTGCCGGCTGCGAGTGCACAGCTCGTGGACCACCGGCTTCCAGTGCTCTGGGGAAGAGGGAGCTGTGGGCGAGGCGCGGATGGCGGTTCTCACCTGCCTCTGCTTGGAGCCTGAAGTTGAACAGAAACCCCTCTCGAAGTGAACAGGGAAGGCGGGAGAGCGGAGGCTTTCAGTCTTCGTTCATCAGTGGCTTCTGCACTGCAAGGACCTAGTGCAGGTTTTTATGTTTAACAGAACACCTTTTCCTTTAGAAAACCCGCGGGTGGCGCGAGTTGGGGGGCGGCTTGGAGGGAGAGAAACTTTGGGAGAACGGAGGGAGCGATTTGAGCAATTAGTAAAGGGGACCTGGGGACCAGCTTCTGTGAGAGAAGCTTTGAACCTGAATGGGAACATAAAGTTCTTAAACCTTCCTCATGCATTTCTTTTTTTTCCCAGCTGTGGGGCGGGGCCAGGTAGGAACCTTATTTCCCTCTCTTTTCACCAACGAATTAATAGAAAGCGGCTTATTAGTAGCAGAAGCAGTTGTTTCTTATGTAGCGGTGGGAGGGGAGAAAATCAGCAGGAGACGCCCCTTCATCTCCATCTCTCTGCATTCGGTCCAGTGAGATCAGCTTAGGACTGCTCGGAGGAACTTTAAATGATTTGTGAGAAGCCCTAAGATGGTAATGAGTTAGTAGTAACTAAGGAGGAAGCCCAGAGTTGTGAAGATCTTAGAAGGAGTTATTGCTGAAGACGGGTCACGAAGAGGCCTTACATCAAAGGAAATCATAAGGCCAAGAAAGCAGAAGAGAAACTTACATTTCCTCTCGTTCAGTGGGGGTTGGGTACATTGCTATTTCCAAGTGAAAGATGATAAAAGTTTAGTGAGATAATTTTCCAGACAGGTGGGCAGGGAATATGCTATTGCAATGAAACTGCAGTCAGCCCCAAGATTGTGACAGTGACTAATAAACTCTACCCCAGATAGGGTTTTAGGAAATATGTTTTATTACTTCATAAAAGGGATAATCTTACCTTTAAAGGCTTACGTGTCAGAATATTCAGTCCTGTCCAAGTCAAAAATCAGCCATCAATAACAAGCAGACTTCCCAGTTATAAACAACTACTTAGAAGGGGATGACCACTGTATATTCCTTCTCCAAGATGCTGGTCCAATAACCAACATGAAATTTGGTTCGTTTCTGTATCTATGATGGTGATTTCACTTTATGCTCTGTGCCAATTACAATCCCTAGAACATAGTAAGGCTCAATAAATATTTGTGGAATGAACTGATTTCATGTTTACCCCATTATATTTATTAAACTACCTTGGAGACAAACCCTGAGAAATAGTGTTTCAGCCTTCTACTCAACTGTCATCCTGTGGGATCTGGTCTTTTAAAATAACCTGAGGATGTTAGTGGGCTTCCCAGGTGGCTCAGTGGGTGAAGAATCCCCCTGCAATGCAGAAGATGCCATTTCTATCTCTGGGTCTAGAAGATTCCCTGGAGTAGGAAATGGCAACCCACTCCAGTATTTTTACCTGGAGAATTCCATGGACAGAGGAGCCTGGTGGGCTATAGCCCACAGGGTTGCAAAGAGTTGGACACAACTGAAGTGACTGAGCACACAAGCATAAGGATGTTAGTGCAGCAGGAGACTTTAGGGTTAGCCGAGTTAACCTATTCTACAAGAAACACTTGAAAACCAGAAAGGGATGGTAACTTTTTTAAGGTCACACAGCCAACAGAGCTAGGATACAAATGAATTATCTCTGACTTCTAATTCTGTCTAGGATGAATGCTGGCTCTTAAAGAGGGAGTAACCTAAAGGACACATAATATTATTGAAGTGGATTTTCATTAGGAGGAAAAGCATCAGGAAAGGCACTGCAGTGGCGTGAGCAGAAGTCCTCTGCAACTTCTTAGTTCCAGCTCTAGGCAGTTTGTACGGCTTTCCATGTGAGTTGGCAATGCCAGCACTCTCATGTTAAAGTCTATTCTTCCTTGTGGTTTTCATCCTGAAAATGTTAAGGAATAACTTATCTGTCCTTTTTCTGCGCTCCTGTGAAGGAGATCCTTCTTCATAATAATGAAGTCAAAATCTAGAGTTAAAATTTTAACTAAAAGCCAGAAATCTGACATTGAAAAGGATCTTTTGTCTTTTTTGTCCCCCCCTAAAATACTATCTCTTCCTGTGTTTCTTTGTGGGGGAACTGCATGATCAGGACAAGTAAAATCTGTGAAGTAGTTTGGTTTTTCAAGGCACTCTTTGATTTTAGTGCATGGGAGGGGAGTTTCCACTGAATTTCATTAATATGTTAGCTTGGAGAAGAGAGTCAGAAGGCCTGGAGAAATTAAAAGTCCTTTAGCAGAAGTCATCTGTGAAGAGAGGAAGACAATCTCAAATCCCCACTAAGAACCTAGTCTTATTTATGCTGGGCCATTCTATCGCAAGAGTCAGATAGGACTTAGTGACTAAATCACCACCATTTGGTCCTGGCTACTGTGCTGCTGAGTCTGCAAGAAAACGGGCAGAGGATGCCGATGCGTCGTTTACACAGATGTAATGACATTCACACCCTTAGCCGGTTCATAATGGCAGGGCTGATATTCATCAGGTAATTCAACCTTGAGCTTCCTGGTGGGTGCCCACACCTACCTGGGGGAGAAACATTTTACTGACCATCATGAGGAAAAGCATGCACACCCACACATCACTCTGGCCAGCTCAGCTCAGTGGTGCCCACAAGCCCCCAGGCATGCTCTGTGGATCCAGCTGGGGTATGGCTGGGAGTGGGGAGGCTGAGCGGTGGCTGCCCTGGCCCAGGTCATGCAGGTCCAACTGGATCAAGCCATCCTCCATCTGTGGTCATCCACACTTTGCTTATAGAGACACTTTGTCCCCCCGACCTTGGAAGATGAGGCCCCAGGACCAGGGTGCTCCCCACGCTGCTTCGTACTTGGCGGGACCTCTGAGTGTGTAGACTAAGCCCCCACAGATGGAGGCAAGCCTTCCGGATGTCTCAGGAGACATTTTATTATATCTGCAAAAAGCTGGCCTGCATCTTCAGAGGGAGGCCACCCACTTGAAACTGCTTCTCTCTGTGCCTCAGAAAGCAGCTGTTGGACCCTAGTGGCTGGCCTCCCTGCTGCCTCTGACCTTGAGTGTTGATCTAGAGCTGGGCACGCCTTTGGAGACATTGGAGATGCCATCTGTGCTATCTTTCAGGACCTCCAGAAAAGGCAGCCTGACCTACAGGAGGTCGTGGAAAGATCCCAATGTGCGGTGGGGCTACTGGAGGCATGCGTAGAAAACTATCTCAACAGCTGTCAGTGTCTTTCATGCCCTGCTGGTCTCGACTTTATTTCAGCCAAGTGTTTGTCAGTTGCCTTGGATCCAGCCATAATTCACGTGTGTTGGAAGCAAGTCAGCTTTGCCATAGGGGAGATGCAGGCTCTCTTACCCGCTGTCCAGAAAGAAATAGGGGGGTGTCACAGGGCTTGTCCCAGTGGGTGGTAGAACGTACCCTCTGTTTCAGTGGAATACAGCTCAGTACCACCAACCTGTCACCCCTGAGGAGCTGTGTTTCAACAGGTGATCTGGGCTGTCTGGGGTGCCGTGGAGCAGGTCTTCAGGCAGCTGACAGGCCAGCAGCAGTGTAGCCGCTGGGAAGCAGAGTGTTATCGGTGAGGTGGTCACTGGCCGTTGCTGGCTCCATAATCTGCATTGTTGTTGCTGTTCAGTTGCTCAGCTGTGTCCAACCCTTTGTGACCCCACGGGCTGCATCACACCAGGCTTTCCTATCCTTCACCATCTCCCAGAGCTTGCTCAAAGTCATATCCATTGAACTGGTGATGCCATCCATCTCTCTGGCTGTTGCTGGCTCCATAATCTGCATTGTTGTTGCTGTTCAGTTGCTCAGCTGTGTCCAACCCTTTGTGACCCCATGGGCTGCAGCACACCAGGCTTTCCTATCCTTCACCATCTCCCAGAGCTTGCTCAAAGTCATATCCATTGAACTGGTGATGCCATCCATCTCATCCTCTGTTATCCCCTTCTCCTGCCTTCTATCTTTTCCAGCATCAGGGTCTTTTCCAGTGACTTGGCTCTTCGTATCAAGTGGCCAAAATATTGGAGCTTCAGCATCAGTCCTTCTGATGAATATTCAGTGTTGTTTGAGGAGAGGTCTAATGCCCAGAGTTGGACCACAGCCTCCACCCTTGCTACACACAGCAGAACCGCAAAGGATGAGGCACAAAGGCTGCTGAGGTTCCAGGTGAGTCAAGCCAACAGCCAGCACCTGGCATTTTAGGCCGGGCCAGCCCAAGGTGATAACTATCCATCCTGCTTTTTCATTTGACTTTCCCCTTCAGGTCCTTTTCCTTCTTTCCACATTAATTCTCCTTTTTCCATTCCTGAGAATAAAGTACTGTTGATGATGTTCGTATTAATAAGGCTCCAAGGTGTTGTATCTTCTTATAAAGTGCCGAGAGGGGGCATGCACGCTGGTCATCCCCAGCCGTAGGGGAACAAATTGTTTTCACTATTAAAGGAGCCTATAAACAATTGGTTACAGGTGTGTGGCTTCTTTACAGCCCAAGCAGTTGATAGTGGCTACATACACATCTGTCGGTTCAACTTTAAATTTCTTGAGTCCCACTTTGATCACTCATAAAGGCATAAACATTTATCTACCTCCCTTTACACCAGTAAAGGGCTTCCCTGGTGGCTCAGATGTTAAAGCGTCTGCCTGCAATGCGGGAGACCTGGGTTTGATCCCTGGATCGGGAAGATCCCCTGGAGAAGGAAATGGCAACCCACTCCAGTACTCTTGCCTGGAGAATCCCATGGACGGAGGAGCCTGGTGGGCTACAGTCCATAGGGTCACAAAGAGTCGGACACGACTGAGCGACTTCATTTCATTTCATTTACACCAGTACACACACAAATGTGCCCTTCTCTTCACCAACTCTGTTCAAATAATAATCTCTATTAGTTTCCTACTGTTGGTGTGTCAGTGCCAGGTGGCACTATTGGTAAAGAACCCGCCTGCCAATGCAGGTGACATGAGACATGGGTTTGATCCCTAGGTCAGGAAGATCCCCTAGAGGGCATGGCAACCCAATCCAGTATCCTTGCGTGGAGAAACCTATGGACAGAGGAGCTTGGCAGGCTACAGTCCACAGGGTTGTAAAAAGTCAAACACAACTGAAGTGACTTAGCATGCAAACATGCAAAGCATATATGTTGTAACAAATTGCCACAAACTTAGCAACGTAACACAAGTGGGACTTGCAGAAGGCACAGGGGTGACACAGTGTGGTCCTCTGGGAGAACTGCAGTTAGTTCTGCAGGGTGGGGTGAGAGGGGGAAATGTGGGGCTGCAGAGGATCCAAGCTAAGGAGCTTGAACATTTTCCTAAGAGCCAAAGAGACGCACTGATGGAAATCACCCAGAGAGGTGACATGATCACTTTGGCCTTTGAAAAAAGATAACTCTTCGGGAGTAAAGAGGGATGAACTGGAGGGGGAAGGAGAAGGAGCTGGGGACAGGAGGACCAGCTAGGAGGTGAGCAGGAGTTATACGGGAAGGGTGGAGCGTGAACTGTACAGTTGTGTGTGTGTGTGTGTGTGTGTAGGCTAATCAACTGGACTGCACAAGAACTTCTTCCTTGTTAAGCACCCGCCTTTTTCCAGTTGTGATTGGCCATTGTAGGACTGCAGCCCAGTAGCTCATTGGATGGTGGGGCTGTTCGTTCTCCGGGTTGAGTTAACCAGAGGGATTCCTGAAAGAGGTAGTTTCTGCCCTGACCCTTACAGTTTTCAGAAGGCGAGAACAATTTCTTGGTCTCTCTCAGTCCTCCTTCCAGCCTACCCTCACCCACCTAGCTGAGGCTACAACTGTCAGAGGCAAATGGTGGGCTGGAGTCGTGCAGAGCTGGACAGGAGCCTTGGTTTCCCCATCTTTCGAAGCCAAGCCAGACAACCCCTAGACCCAGCTGCGATTTGATTTAGCTGTGTTTACCAGGTGTCCTGCCCCCTTTTTAGTTTTCTCTCCTTCCCTCACAGTCCTAGAAGTGAAAAAACTCACTGGTGAACATGTTGTGTGTGGAAGGAGGGTGGGGAGGTCGGTGGGGGCTGTGGGGATGACTTCAGGGTGAAAACTACATACACCACAATGAGAAAGCTCTACTAGTTTAAAAAGTGTAATTTAATAAATGTTTTTGTTACTCTTTCCCCCTCCTTTAAGGTTTATGGGTGGGGGGCGGTGGCAGTGGGGTAATAGGTGGTTTTTAATGTTAATGATGAAAACAAAGTACAGGAGGAAGATTTTATTTTGCTCAGGGGACAGAGTTGACATGGGACAGGAGTTTATTTGCTAATTTGGAGGTGAGACGGAGAAGGCAATGGCAACCCACTCCAGTACTCTGGCCTGGAAAATGCCATGGACGGAGGGGCCTGGTAGGCTGTAGTCCATGGGGTCGCTAAGAGTCGGACACAAGTGAGCGTCTTCACTTTGGAGGTGAGAAAGAAGAGGAACGAGCCTTGTCCTGAGCTGTATCAGGCTTGAGGCAAGAGGGAGGCTGGTCCTGCGGCCCCAAGGACCCTAAGCAGCTGGAATCAGTGACCAGGGAGGAGTGGCACTCAGTCCTTGGATCCGGAGGGTTAAAGCATAGTCCAGGCTCATGTTTCACTTGCGCCTGCACTCTGCCAAGAGAAAACTTCTGGAGAGAGAGCTGAGGGGGTGTGTTAAGGTAAGCTCTGGGTAGATCATAAACTTGGACAAGTTCTGAACTGGGAAGCCCACCTCCTAGGACCCCAAGGTCCTGGAACCTCTTCAGGTCTCAACTTGTCTCTCTGAAACACGAGCGAGCCCGACTGAGACCAGGGTGCTCTAGGATCACTCAGCTTCTCATGTGAAAATGTCACTGTGCTCACTCACGGTAGACCCGGCAGCATTCTCTGGGGCATTGGTCAAGTTTGGCTGCTGATCAGAGTCAGTCCCAGTTCCTGGGTGGAGCTGGGTGGCAGTGGAAAGGGAGAGGAAGGGACCCTGCTTCTCCTGTTCCTGCCAATCTCAACCTTCTGGAACCACAGGAGGTCTGACCATGGCCTCAATGAGGCCGGGCTAAGGAGGGGGAAGTTGAACAACAGAACAGAGGTTGAGAAAGTCAAAAGCACAGAGAGAGAGACAAGTCTTTCCCACAGATTCAGCATCATTTGGTGAAAGCATCACAGGTAACCATCTTCCCTTCAGAGAGTTTGAAAATATCCACTAACACACCTCCCCCTGAGGATGAGAGTTGGAGGTAATCATCATGAGTTATCTGTGTACTTACTCTCTACTGTGGGAGTGCGTGCTCAGTTGTGTCTGATTCTTTGAGACCTCATGAACTGTAGTCCACCAGGCTCCTCTATTCATGGGATTTCCCAGGCAAGAATACTGGAGTGGCTTTCCATTTCCTTCTCCAGGGCATCTTCCCAACCCAGGGTTTGAACCCATGTCTCCCGCATTGGCAGGTGGATTTTTTTCTACCACTGTACCACCTGGGAAGCCCCCTACTCTCTACTGTATGACCCTAAATAAGACACCAAGGATGCTTTGAGACCCTAAGGCCCAAAGTGGGCAGTATCTATGCTTACAAAGACTAAAACCATTTGTGCACAAAACACCTACCATAATACCACACAAGAATGTTCCAGTGTCAGGCCAGGCAGTTTGTTGTCACTTTCAGCCCATACTGTCCTGGAGAATGGCCCCCCAGAGCCTGGTGTAGGAGTCTTGGATCAGGACTGCCATGTGGGAACTGTACTGGTCTTGGCGGCCCAGCAGCTGATTCCCAGGCCACTTTGCTGACCAGGCGCCTGTTCTCTACTGTATCAGAGGCAATCATGGCAGCAACAGTCGGGTGGCACCTGACACTGTGGCTCTGGGCTGGAGCTGGTGCACTTGCTCACTTGTGCTGTAGAGGGCAGTGTAGACACCGCGGAAGGCGCTGGGGCTTATGGGAGGGTCAGGGTGGAGCTAAACCTAGCTTAACCTAGGCCAGCTTAACACAAAAGGCCCTGCACTCTGTTCCTACCTCTATTCTAGAGAGCGGCTGGAATGGCAGTAGGTGAAGGATGATGTTATTGAGAAAAGGACTCCCAGAGAAGCCCCACTGCTGCAAAATTTGTTGTGGCTGCTGCCTTTGGGGTTCCTTTAGCAGCTGGAGATAATTAGGGATGTGCCTGGTACAACAGATGACGCTGTGGAGGGTCCAAGATAGTAGAGCTTCCTAATGTGCGAGGCCCTTAGGCTAGACCCTTGCTTCATTCCAGCTGGAGCCTGTGCAGGGAGGGACAGAACCAGAGAGCTGGTCTCCTGGCTTTCATCCATCCAAGCTGACCTAGACCTGCCCAGGACCCAACAAGGAGTTTCCTACCCACCACAGCCACCCCAATCTGTCAACAGGGAGAGGTAAGTATGGGCCTATTGTCTTGTCCTCTCTTGAAGCAAACAGCAGGCTTCCTCCAAATGAGCCACGGCTCTGCCCTCGTGTGTCTGCTTCACTGTATTGTGCAGGGGGCTTCACTCGGCCGTCTGCTTACTTGCTTCCACTTCAACAGGGCCCCTGCCCTGCTTATTGCTAAAGGCCAACAGATCTTTCAGGCTGGCTGGCCAGTGAGGAAGCCGGCTCAAGGCAGGGCCAGTCACCCTCCATCATACCATCTACATAAACATCTTTGTTGGAAAATCCCTGCAATGGAAACCAAACAGAACAGATCGGTTTGCACAGCACGGCTGACAGAAATATCTTGCTGGGCCAGACTGCTGTCTCTGTTAAGATACCACCCACAGCTGTAAGCACCAGCTGACTCCTCTTGAAAAGAGAGGACTGTTACAAAGACCAGGGCTGGCTTTGGAAGGCCAAGGCTGGGTGTGAGAAGGCTGTTGGCGGCTCCACACTTCAGCTAGGGGCACAGGGTAGGAAGGGCATGAACTAGGTGTCAGCAATTGTCACGTCCCTCTCCACTACCCTCTTGATCATGGCTCCCTGCTGCAGCTCCCACAAGGTAAGACAAGGCAGATGTAAGATTTTGTGCTGCTTCGGGGGCCCCCAGAAAGTTCCCATTGCCAGACACTGCCCCTAGTCTGCCTCCCTTGTCTTCCTGACAAAGCACCCTGGGGGACCCCCGCAAGCTGGTTTGAGTATCCTAGCTTAGAGGTGGAGAGAGAAAAGACTTCAAGGTTTAAAATTCTAAACATCTCAAAGAGGACCCATGAAGGTAGTGAAGCAAATGAGAAAGGCTTGGAGGGCTTCAGTGAGAGGCCAGGAGAGCATTCATATAAAAGGGACTGTACATATCTTTGGCTACCTGATTTTTTTCACGTGGCAGTCTCCTGATTAAACTTCTACATTCCATTATAAGAATAACCAGTTCACTCCTTATTTATTTTATAATAGTTCTTATGCTATTTACTCAGCTTTTCTTTGACTTTTTTTCCCCCTACCTCTTTTACTCTTCTATGCATCGATAGTGTTTTATTTCTCTTCTCCCTTTATTGCTTTGGCAGTGATAAAATTTTTTCAGTCTTTATCCTTAAACTAAAAAAAGATGTGTTTATTTATATGGCTGCACTGGGTCTTAGTTGCGGCACATGAACTTCTCAGTCACAGCATGTGGGATCTAGTTTCCCCATCAGGTACCGAACCTGGGAGCGTGGAGCCCTAGCCACTGGAGTACCCGGGACGCCCCGTCCTTAAATTTTTAACATCTGTGTATGTGAAGGTTGCTCAGTCATGTCCAATTCTTTGTGACCCCAGGGACTATACAGTCCATGGAATTCTCCAGGCCAGAACACCTGAGGGGGTAGCCGTTCCCTTCTCCAGGGGATCTTCCAAACCCAAGGATTGATCCCAGGTCTCCCACACTGCAGGCAGATTCTTTTCCAGCTCAGCCACCAGGGAAGCCCTAAAAAAATTTAACATAAACTTTTAACATAACTGCCTTCAAAATGTCATTCTTTTTCCGTATGAATAAAGACTTTAAAACATTTAATTTTGCCATGTTACTATTACCTAAAGTTGTGCTATTTAAAAGACGGTAACCATAAGTCACATGTAGCTACTTAGGTTTAAACTAATTAATGTTAAATAAATTCATTTCCTTGGTTGCATAGCCACATTTTAAGCACTCAGGAAGGCAATAGCAACCCACTCCAGTACTCTCACCTGGAGAATCCCATGGACAGAGGAGATGGTGGGCTGCAGTCCATGGGGTCACGAAGAGTTGGACACGACTGAGCGACTTCACTTTCACTTTTCACTCATGAGAAAAGACGCTTTATTTTCCAATGGCCTTTCAAAATATAAGAAGCTGGAATTATCTTATCAGGAACATTTGGATTATAGAAGGAAATTTCAAATCCCCTAGAATACACATGTACGTTTGCCACAGCAAAATCTGTAATGCCTTAATCATTAAACTAGTCCCTTACCTTTACTCTGAAATAAACTGTTTCTCACTTTTTAAATTTTCTTTGTTTTCTTCATAAGGGTATTCTAAATTTGAAGAAAGAAATTCATAGTTTTACATATGAAATATTCAGGAAAAGATGTTAAAACTAGGAAAGTGAGGAATGCTCTCTATCCAAATGTTTTATATTCTGTACGGGAATAAGGATACTTACTCATGAACCATAGGAGAACAAGTTGGTTACTAAATAATGCTCCAGTGGACTATGACATGAGACAGATCATTAAATTGAGATTTAAACTGCAAAATACCAAAGGAAGCAATGAAAATTAACTTAGACAGTCCAGAAAGTAAAACTGAAAAGGCAAGGAAATGAAATGTACAGAGGAAGTAGAAAACCGCAATATGAAGGACCACTCCTGTGGATATTAGCATGGTGGAAACTGAGCTCCTAAGTGCTTTATCGATAAGCAGAGCTATCATTAATCTTTTGTGACAAGACACTTTGGAGTAACCAAATTGTGATGGTCCCAAGCCCTGAATATCCTGTATTATCCTCAGGATTGAAGATGACTTCTATATACAGTAATTACTGTATCATGTTTCTCCACTGCAGTAAATTTTAGCAGAAATGGCTTTCAAAAGCTGTCTTAATAAAAAGTGATTTAGGAAAAAAAAATAAGTGTCCAACCCCAGTTCTTTCTTTCTCAGAATGTTCACCTAGATACATTTGATTTTGAATTTCTTTTTAGAGGCACAGACCTCTTATGTCATTTAAAGTTAAAATAAGAAATGGGCGGTTTGTAGTTGGTTGAGGGTTCTAACAGAAACCTCCCAGCCCTTGAATTGTACAATTAGTGCTGTTTACACATCTTCTATGAATTTTGATTTATGACATGTAAGAAGTTCATGAGAGAGACTTCAGGAAGAGGTTAAGATCAAAGTTGGACAAATAAAATATAAACAATGGGAGAAAACCCAGAATTTATAGTATATGAGAAAGCTTTTCTTAGCAGATGAAGTACAAAAAGGGCCTTCCTGTTTGCTGCAATAATTATAGAGGCTTACAGAAAGATGTGGAGAAGGCAATGGCACACCACTCCAGTACTCTTGCCTGGAAAATCCCGTGGACGGAGGAGCCTGGTAGGCTCCAGTCCATGGGGTCACTAAGAGTCGGATACGACTGAGCGACTTCACTTTCACTTTTCACTTTCATGCATTGGAGAAGGAAATGGCAACCCACTCCAGTGTTCTTGCCTGGAGAATCCCAGGGACGGAGGATCCTGATGGGCTGCCATCTATGGGGTCGCACAGAGTTGGACATGACTGAAGTGACTTAGCAGCAGCAGCAACAGAAAGATGACAAGTGGGAAAAAAAAATACAGAAATCAGCACCCCCGACACACTCTCATTAGTTTTTTCAATAGCTGGGCCAGGAAGGCAAACTCTGGAACCACCCCCTGTATTTTATCTCAACTCTAGTTCTTATCAGTGTGGCCTTGAGCAGATCATTTAGCTTCTTTGAGTCTCAGTTATACCATCTGCTACACGTAGATAATAATAGTACTTATTTTATTAAGGGTTTTGAGAATTAAAATAGTTAAGGGAGAAATGCTTAGCAAGTGTCTGTCATACAGTAAATGCCTGTTGAGGGTAGGAATTTGTTGGAGGTTGAATGGTGGACCCTCAAAAAACATATCCTGTTCTCAATGTTGTAAATGTGACAGTATTTGCGAAGTGTCTTCCAGACCTAAGTTAGTTTCTAAATAAAATAAAGTATCCTTATAAAAGACAGAAGAGGGGAAGACAAGGTAAAGATGGAGGCAGAAGTTGGAGTAATGCAACTACAAGTCAGTGGATGTTAGGGCCACCAGGAACTAGGAAAAGACAAGGAAGACTTCTCCCCTACAGCGTGTCAGGGGGGAACATCTTTTGACACCTTAAATTCAGACATCTGAATTTAAGTTCCTCCAGAACTGTAAGACAATTAATTTCTGTTTTTTGAAGCTACGCAGTGACTATTTGGTTATAGCAATCTAAGGAAACTAATATATAGTTATTTGCAACAGCTTTTATTAATCCACATATTCTACAATTCCATTTAAAGTGTGTAATTCAATAAGAGTATATTTGGAGGTATATTATATTATCCATTTTTTATATTATAGCAAAATACATATTACATTTTAACCATTTTTTAACCACATAGTGGCATTAATTACATTCACAAAGTCAAACACCTATTGCCACTTTTTCCTACGCTTTTCATTACCAGAACCTATAATTGTCTATTTTCCCCATCTCCTAGCCCCCAATACCATTTAATCTACTTTCTGTAATATGAAACTTTTTTTACCTACAAATCCAATTGTATTACTTCCGCCCTAGCCAAATATTTGGAACTGTGATGTACTTCTTCAGTTATTAGTTGGAGGTGACTTTAGCAAAAGGAATTGCCAGACAGGGGCCTAAAATTATCTGTCAATTCCCCCTTTGTGTGCCACACATGGTACCAATCAGCCAATGTGTACCTTGCAACTACACAGACAAACAGAGTTGACAAAGCTCTCAAGGCAATTACGCAAGAAGTGGTAGCTTCCTATCAAACTCAAATGTTTATATTGTGATATGACCTTGCTTTGTCAGTGGATTTAACCCTACTGTTCTCCTAGGTATACCTGCTGAGCAATTGTGGTCTCCAGAAGTCTTACCTATAATCCTTAAACTCTCTGCTATATTGACCATGAGCAGGATCTCTAGTTCACGTTCCTTCTGATATTATAAAAATTGCCTATATTTTACCACTACTCCACTTGCCATTTCCTCTTCCATTTAGGGTATAGTTTTTAGGGAGATATTATACAGTATTTGTTCTATGCTTCTATTTTCTCACAAATGTGACAAATTTCAATGAGGAGTAATGAGACACTATTCCAGGCACTATAAAGGAGATAAGAGTAATTTACTTTGGCCACCTCATGCGAAGAGTTGACTCATTGGAAAAGACTCTGATGCTGGGAGGGGGGCAGGAGGAAAAGGGGATGACAAGGATGAGATGGCTGGATGGCATCACTGACTCGATGGATGTGAATCTGAGTGAACTCCAGGAGTTGGTNACTGCAAGGAGATTCAACCAGTCCATCCGAAAGGCGATCAGTCCTGGGTGTTCATTGGAGTGACTGATGCTGAAGCTGAAACTCAAATACTTTGGCCACCTGATGTGAAGAGCTGACTCATTTGAAAAGACCCTGACGCTGGGAAAGATTGAGGGCAGGAGAAGGGGACAACAGAGGATGAGATGGTTGGATGGCATCACCGACTCAGTGGACATGGGTTTGGGTGTACTCTGGGAGTTGGTGATGGACAGGGACGCCTGGCATGCTGTGGTTCATGGGGTTGCAAAGAGTCGGACACGACTGAGCAACTGTACTGAACTGAGGCCCTAACCCACAATTTGACTGTACTTGGAGATAGGGTCCTTAGGAGATAATTATGGTTAGATGAGATCATAAGGGGGAGGCCCTGATCCACTAGGACTGGTTGCCTTACTACAAGTGTAAGAGAGCTTTTTTGTTCTTTGTACATGCTCAAAGGAAGGGCTATGTGAGGGCTCCGTAAGAAGGTGGACATGTGCAAGCCAGGAAAGGAGCTCTCATCAGAAACCAAACCCTTCCAGATCTTGATCTGGGACTTCCAGCCTCCAGACCTGTTGTTTAAGTCATCCAGCCTATGGCATTTTGTTATGGCAGCCCTAGAGACAAATATAGAGTCCATTCAACAAAGGTCCAGGGTGTTACTCTGAAAACATTTTACCTCTTTAATAATAGTTTAACAAGGTATAAAATTATAGGTTGTTAGGCTTTTTGCGTGTTTTTTCGACCTTTAAACTATTATTCCATTGCTTCTGGCCTTTGATATTACATTGAGAAATCTGTTATCATTCAGGACGTTCCTCTTTTCTTTGGGATTGCTTTTTATAGTTTCCCCATATTTCTGGGCTTCATTACAGTGGGTCTAAGTGAAGGTTTAATATTCCTTGCCTAGGATTCATTGTGATTCTTTAGTCTGAGGATTCTAGGATACTTGATCAATGTTGGAAAATTTTCAGCTATTATTTCCTCTGTTTTTCTCCATCTAAACTTCCCACTGGATGTATTTTGAACCTTTTCATTCCATCATTTAATTCTTTTAATTTCTCCTTAGTTTTCTTTTCCCCCCGCTCTGCTGCATTATGGCAATTTCCTCAGCTCCATCGTCTAGTTTACAAATATTTCTATTCTGCTTTTGACTAGTCTTAATTTATTCTTTCAATAATTATTTTTCAACTGTAAAAGTTTGATTTACTCAAATCTACCCTTCCTTCAGGGTCTTGCTGTCTCCTGAATATTTCTTTATCTTAAAAAAAATCTGGTTTAAATATATTGATTTCATAATCAAATTGGACTTCGGTTGTCTAGTCACTTTCTAAGGTGACTTCCAGTTCTGCAATTCTGATATTCGTTTATTTTTAATAAACATTGTTGGCACACTTTGCATTTACATTAATGAAGGCAGAACTGGAACATGGCAGTGAATAAAGGATAATTATTTTAAAAGCCACCTTCCCCAGACCTCTAGGGCTCCGAGCCAACACCTTCCATTTTCTCATATCCCCTTCCTGTATTAGCACAGAGAGAAACAGGTGGTTAACTAGATGAATGCAGGCCAGGAAAAATATCCATCTGGGTTTGGTTTCAGATCTGAGATATTTCTGGAGGCTCATCAGAGAATCCAGTGAAAGGCTGGGGAAAGAAGTGAACACTAAATCTCTCTGCTTCTCAGAGATTTTTGTTTTGGTAAATGGCAGCCCACTCCAGTGTTCTTGCCTGGAGAATTCCAGGGACAAGGGAGCCTGGTGGGCTGCCGTCTATGGGATCGTACAGAGTTGGACACGACTGACGCGACTTAGCGGCAGCAGCGGCAGTACCATTTAACATATAAAATTAGAGAGTTAAAGGTTTTTATACACTCTTAAAAAAAAAACAACAGAATAGTGCAGGGTTGGAAGAACAATAACACAGGCTTGTATTAATTTTTATCTAAAGATTCCTACAGTTGAGCTAGAAGAATGTAGTAAGGTCCTAGAAGTGAACTGTGGGTATGAGCTGGAGGTGCCCACTCCAGTGTTCTTGCCTGGAGAATTCCAGGGACAAGGGAGCCTGGTGGGCTGCCGTCTATGGGATCGTACAGAGTTGGACACGACTGACGCGACTTAGCGGCAGCAGCGGCAGTACCATTTAACATATAAAATTAGAGAGTTAAAGGTTTTTATACACTCTTAAAAAAAAAACAACAGAATAGTGCAGGGTTGGAAGAACAATAACACAGGCTTGTATTAATTTTTATCTAAAGATTCCTACAGTTGAGCTAGAAGAATGTAGTAAGGTCCTAGAAGTGAACTGTGGGTATGAGCTGGAGGGTGGGACATAGAGGAGGTGATCTAAGCATCTCTCTGTAAAGGACAGATGAGTGATCAGTACAACCATTTTTAAAGCTTGTATACCAAGGTGCTTCACAAATATATCTTTCAAAATCTGCTCCTATGTTGTCAAATGTTGACCGAATAGAGAATAGGAAGAGAGGTCTTTCCAAACCCTGGCCTCTGATCTATCAAACTGTAAATGCTATGGACTAGAACTGTAGGTTTTTAGACAAATGGCATGGTACCAACTAAAATAAATATTCAGCTTACTTCAAAGAGCACTGGCTCTTCCTCCCCATCACAGACGAGCTGACCACATAGTCCCCACTATGTGCACAAGCTGACCACACACATAGTGCTTTTATGATTTATTTTCTTAGCTTACATTTTTAGAATAAACTTGTCTGAGGCATAATTTATACATACTTCACTTTATGGAGGTATAGTTTACATATACCTTGTTTTAAAATTCAACAAAATATAAATTTCCTTCCTTTTCCATACTGCCTGAGATAAAGTTGTGAAACTAATGCTAGTGTTGTATTCCTCTCCCAACTAATGGTGTCTTAAGAGACTTGCTTGTCTCTTAAGTTTCTTTTTCTGTGTCTTAATTGCAAAATAATTATTGATTCTAACTAAAGATAATTTACCAACTATATGCTTTTTGTAAGTCCTTGAGGCACTGTGTGTGAGAATGTATTTATTCTACATATAGGTAATTTTTATCTCCCTCTCCCCCTCATTCTCACTTCATCCAAACAGCTTTTAGATCTGCCCATATTTTACTCTGGAATATCTCACTCTCATCCTCTTCTTTCTGTCCCTTCTTTGAATACCTTTTCTAGGTCTCCTTTTTATCTGATTAAAATAATCCATTTCACAAATGATCTGTCTACATTAGTCTTCCTGATGCACAAATTTAATACTGTCTCTCTTTTGCTCAAAAGCTATCTATGGCTCCCTCTTGCCTACTAACTGGAGCACAGTCTCCTTTCCCTGCTGGTCAGTGTCCGCTACAGTCAGGCTGGACGCACCTGATTGCTTCCAGTTCTACCCTGCCCCCACCTGTCCCATGACCCTTCATTCCAGCCACCTCAGCCTCTCCCATTCAATGCTGCCTTTACATTTTGCTTAGAACATCACTGCTGTCACATCTCCCTAGAGGAACTACTGCCCACCTTTTGATCCTCAAATCAAATACTACCCTCCTTCTTTTGCTTCCCCTCATCACACCTGTGCAAATTTGTATCTGCAGCTTGTACTGTAAGGTGCCTCAAAAACATATGCATAAAAATCTGCCTCTTTTAATACATATGGCACCCTGCACCATGCTAGAACACATGTGCCTTTTCTCACGGTCATTTATGCTTGTGCCTTATTTTAGATACTGGATTGTACATGTTTCATCTTACCTTGTATCCCCCTAAATATCTTGCATATAATAAAATACCAGTAGTATTATTTACAGTATGAATAAATACCAGCATCTCAAAGCTGAATTCATCTCAAAGCTGAATAAAGACAGGTATTTTAAATATTTTGCAACTTCAAAATAATAATGTATGGTTTACTTGAAAGATAGGATAAAAACTGATTATAAATTATATATAATTTACTGTCTCATACATAGCTTACATGCAATTGGTTAAATGAATGAATAAGCAAATGCTACAAGACACATACAGATGCTACTCCAACTTTTTAAAAATTGAAGTATAATTGACCTATAAGGTTGTATGATGCTACTCCATCTTAAACTATCCATTATGTTCAAAGAAAGGTCCCTATATACCTTTGACAGTAAAATGGATAAGCAAAACTATAATATACTAATGTAAAAATACAATATACTGTGTTTCTAATGCAAGTATTTTACAATATAAAATACCTGCTTGTTTATATTTAAGTAAGTTCTATTGAATTTTATGAGTTAGATTTTGTATTTGGATCTTAACATACTCATTTGTTCTTAAATGCTATTTGATAAAGTCATATAGACTGGGGCCAAATCCTACCTCTGTTCTTTACTGGTATGGGATTCTGGAATCTTTTATGTTGTAGCCTCCTCACCTGTAAAATGAGGATTAAGAATAACCATATCACAGGACTTCCCTGGTGGTCCCGTGGCTTCTCATTCCCAATGCAGGGGGCCTGGGTTCCACCCCTGACCAGGGAGCTAGACCCCACATGCAGTAAACTAAGCGTTCCTATGCTGCACCTGAAGATTCTGCATGCTGCAACTAAGTTTTGCAACTAAGATCGGTGCAGACAAATAAATAAGTATTTTTTAAAAACAGTGTAACAAGGCTTTGAAAAGATTAAATGAGACTACACAATACTTAGCAGAATGTCTGGCCTAAAGTACATGTTCAGTAAATGGTTGCTTTTATTTCAAGCTAAGGCTTGGTTGCAGAGTCATGTGCAACTCTTTGCAACCCTGTGGACTGCCAGGCTCCTTTGTCCATGGGATTTCCTAGGCAAGAATATTGGAGTAGGTTACCACTTCCTTCTCCAAGGGATTGTCCTGACCCAGGGATTGAACCTAAGTCCTCTGTGCCTCCCATGCTGCTGCTAAGTCACTTCAGTCGTGTCTGACTCTGTGTGACCCCATAGACGGCAGCCCACCAGGCTCCCCCATCCCTGGGATTCTCCAGGCAAGAACACTGGAGTGGGTTGCCATTTCAAATAGCCCTATAGGCTATTTCAGGAGATCATTAGACAGCACAGCCGTGCTGTCTAATATGGTAGCCACTAGCTACATGTGGTGATTGAGCACTTGAGATGTAATTAGTCTGAACTGGGTTGTGGGGAAGTATAAAAATCACAGCAGATTTAAAAACTCATTATAAATAAAATTCAAAATACCTCATTAATAATTTTAAACATTGATTACATGTTCCCTGGCATCTCAGCGGTAAAGAATCCACCTGCAATGCAGGAGCTGCAGGGGACATGGGTTCGATCCCTGGGTTGGGAAGATCCCCTAGAAAAGGGAATGGCAACCTACTCCAGTATTCTTGCCTGGAGAATCCCATGGACAGAGGAGCCTGGTGGGTTGCAGTCCATGGGGTCACAAAGAGTTGGATATGAATGAAGCAACTGAGCACACACATAGGTTAAAATGCTATTTTAGATACATTGTGTTAAATAACATGTTGTCAAATAATCTCACTTGTTTTTCTGTTAGTATTCAAAAACTTTCCTTTTTAAAAAGCTTTTATGTTGGAGTAGAGTTGATTTACAATGTTGTTTCAAGCATGCAGCAAAGTGATTCAGTTATACATATATAACATGTTTCTTTTTACTTTTTAAAATGTAGGTACTAGAAAATTTTTATATATGTGTGTTCCATTCTATTTCTGTTGGTCAGTGCTGACCTAAAGTCACCGGTCAAGAACAAAAATATATAGATGCTAAAAGGCAATGGCAC
>SJYX01011010.1:47400-94979 GCA_006410675.1 Oreotragus oreotragus
ATTGGAAAAGACTCTGATGCTGGGAGGGATTGGGGGCAGGAAAAGGGGACGACAGAGTGAGGATGGCATCACTGACTCGATCGACGTGAGTCTGAGTGACCTCTGGGAGTTGGTGATGGACAGGGAGACCTGGTGTGCTGCGATTCATGGGGACACGACTGAGCGATTGAACTGAACTGAACTGTGACTTGCTAATAAGGGGAGAAAGCCTTTAACTTACCCGCTTGCAAGTAGGATGGTGTAGTAATTACGTACAATTTCGTGTAACATATATAAGGCCATCTCAGAGGGCAGCGGGAAGTGAGGGTGAGAGTGGGTAACATCCCGACAATTTTTCTCTCATTTTCCCCTCCTCTCCGGCTTGATATTTTTATGAGGTACTTCAGGCCCCGGTATTGTTAGCAAACGAGTCACTGAACTACAGAACCTCTCCAAAGATGTTATGATTCTATTTTCCCCTCTGATTCTCGAAATTCACTTTTCCCCCGGGATACCACTAGAGACTGGCTGACTGAAAAACATATCCATGCACAACTGATTTGAATATATTTTTTAAACGACTTGCCTTTTATGTTTTTATCGCCCTGCGTTCTAAACCTCTGTTCTCCGACGTCTAAGCTACTTTCAGTCCAATAGCGGGGCTGAGTTTCTTCACTCTTTAGCAGGGCAGGTAACCACAACTTAAGTAAAAAACCACCAATATTTGTAAAATTACAGGGGAAAAGGGGACGACTACAACTCCCAGAATGCAGCTCCTGGGTCTCGCGGGCTTTCCAATGACCAGGTTTCGCGAGCATCCTCTCCTCAATTGGTCCGCTTTCCCGTCAGTAAAGGCGCAGAAGGGAGGGCGCCGGATGGAACATTTCCCGCCACCGCGAGACGCGGCGCGGAAAACCCGGAAAAGAAGCAGCTCTCGATTGGATGCTCACTGTTGTAGCGTAAGAAAACCAGCCAATCGGAATGTACATACGCTCCACGCTATCCCGCCCCTTCCTTGAGGTTACTTTTCTTGGCGGGAAAAGTTGGGACGTTTTCGCGCCGGGGCTTGCCAGTCAGAGGCCCTCTGCGCAGAAATTCCCGGGCCGCGAGCATGGCGGGGACCGTGGTGCTGGACGATGTGGAGCTGCGAGAGGCGCAGAGAGACTACCTGGACTTCCTGGACGACGAGGTGAGTGAGGCGCCGAGTCACGAAATTAGGGCGCTCGGAGGCCCAGGGGCCGCGCAGGAGCCGAGGAAGGCCGCGGAGACACTAGGGGCCAAGGGAGACCGCAGGGCTCCAGGCTGCGGCGGAGGGGCGGCTGCTCGGGACTTTACGCCTCGATCTGGTAGCTTTCCTGGCGGCGGAGTCAGTGGTTAAGAGCGATTCTGTGATTTTTCTCTCGAGCACAAATGGTGGCTAGGTCTCGCGAAAGTCAGCAGGTTTTCACCAAGTGCAAACCAAGTGTAAAGCCCACGTTGACCTTTTAGAGATCGTTCCCTACTCTCTTAATTTGGGGGGAGAGTGAGGAAAGGACCGCGGGAAAACGGTAGTGACCCGCCGCGTTATAGGCCCTCAGGCTTTAGTGAGTGACTTCCTACCCGGAGGAAAGGACTTTCTAATTTTGCCACAGTCTTTTTCCATACCTGATGGGAAGCGGAGAAAGAGGGTTGGTACGCAAATAAAGGGGATTTTATAGGCAATTTAGGATTGACAGCCATGGAATATTGGTAAAGCATCTTGGATTGATAGTGCTGTGTTTGTACATGTAACTAAGGCTCCCAATTTTTAGGTCCGTTATAGGAGAACTGCTTTTCTGTTAAGCAGATGATAAGGAAATAAAATATTTTAATTAAATACGAGATTCTGCAATGGAAAGTTACTTTGATATATTAAAAGTCCCTTTAATTTACATTTTTGACAAGGTTTTTACTTGTCTTTTTAGACTTCTTATGAGCTTATTTTAATTCCCCATTAAAAGTTGACAAGTGATGCATACAGAAGAGCTGTTGGTGATAATAGGAATAATAACCATGAGGAAGTCGTTATAATTTATACACTGGCTTTTTAGGGTGTATTTGGAATCAGAAGCTAATGAGTGAAAATGTGGATGAAATGGGGGCTCAGGTCTGCCACAGAGATTGATACATTTATCTTGCTGTGAGAGCTGCCTCTCTTTAAAAACATCCAGTTTTTGAACTTGTGAGCTGCTGTAGCATGTGGTGGTTATTTTGCAGGAAGACCAGGGAATTTATCAGAGCAAAGTTCGGGAGCTGATTAGTGACAACCAGTACCGGTTGATTGTCAACGTGAATGACCTGCGTAGGAAAAACGAGAAAAGGGCTAACCGGTGAGTTTCCAAGAGCGCATCCCTAGTTCTGAGTGAGAATGGCTCCTCTCTCTTCCCCAGGTTGGAGCAAGCTTCCCAGGGGAGGACCTGGATGAACTATATTTGACCAGGAAGCCCTTAGTACATCACCTTCACCTGCTTCTATGTTTTTTACTTCTTCCCTGAGTATCATTTCCCTATCACTGAGTTAAAACTGGCCCGCAGCTCTGATGTATTTTACTGGGCCTTGTAGAATGGCAGGAGAAAGTAGAATCTTAGATTTTCACTCCTCAGCTTTGATCAAGTAAGAATGTCCACTTCTGTTTTGTGGGTCAAGTTTTTTGAAATCTGTTGTCTCTGCCTGATGATTCTTTGCAGCCTCCTGAGCAATGCCTTTGAGGAGCTGGTTGCCTTCCAGCGGGCCTTGAAGGATTTCGTGGCCTCCATCGATGCTACGTATGCCAAGCAGTACGAGGAGTTCTACATAGGCTTGGAGGGCAGCTTCGGCTCCAAGCACGTCTCTCCTAGGACCCTTACCTCCTGCTTCCTGAGCTGTGTCGTCTGTGTGGAGGGCATTGTTACTAAATGTAAGTGGGCTACAGGTGGAGACCTGCAGAATGGAGGTGGGGTAGACTTGAGGGTATGGAAGGCAGGAGAGGTGGAATAGAGTTGGGGAGCTTGTTGCTACTGCTGCTAAGTCACTTCAGTCGTGTCAGACTCTGTGTGACCCCATAGACAGCAGCCCACCAGGCTCCCCCATCCCTGGGATTCTCCAGGCAAGAACACTGGAGTGGGTTGCCATTTCCTTCTCCAATGCATGAAAGTGAAAGTGAAGTTGCTCAGTCGTGTCCAACTCTTAGCGACCTCATGGATTGCAGCCTACTAGGCTCCTCCATCTGTGGGATTTTCCAGGCAAGAGTACTGGAGTGGGGTGCCATTGCCTTCTCCGAGCTTGGGGAGCTTATGGCTTGAAAAAGGTGGAGCACTGAAATTACTGGCTGAAACTTGAAGAAACTCAAGTTTTGCACAATAACTAGGGGAGCTTTGGGTGACCACTTGTGCCAGCGGAATGGTGAATCTGCCGAGAATGGAGGAGTCTTGGCTCTTGGCAGTCTCTTCATTCTGACCCTGAATTCCTCCTGCTGCTTGGTCGGGATCAGTGGTACTTTAAGGTTTTACGTGGATATGGTGTTATTCTGTGTGTAAATATAAAAATGAATTAATGGCAATATTGGGATAGCCTGACTAGTTGAAAGAACGTAATTTGGAGTCATCATGGACTTGCCTGGGTCGGGTCCCCTTCTCACTGTTTAGTTGGGTGACTCTCTGTTCCTAGGCTCTCTAGTTCGTCCCAAAGTCGTCCGCAGTGTCCACTATTGTCCTGCTACCAAGAAGACCATAGAGCGACGTTATTCCGACCTCACCAACCTGGTGGCCTTTCCTTCCAGCTCTGTCTATCCCACCAAGGTGAGGGGAATGAGTTAGACCTTTTCAGAGGTTGGGTTCAAAGTTGTTTTTTAATGCAAGTAATTAGGTAATAGTTAAAGTCTTCCTCTAGATGTAAATAGGGTGAAAAGTAAGGATTAATTTGAAGGAAGATTGCTAGCCATAGTTTAATATGAAAAGTCCACAATTTTTCTTTTAAGGAAAATATTTTCTTAGGAAATTTGGAAAATTAGAGAAGAGTTAAAGGAAGGAAAAAGGTCACCTAATGTACATTTATCTTTTAGCAAAGTTAAAGTATCATGATTTCATAATCTACTTAGTGTAATATGGAAAAATACTTAATGCAGTCATGTTACTCTGAAATCTTTGTGAATATTTTACTCTGGGTTTGAGAGAAGGTTGACGTAGACCACGATTTTAGTCTTGATGTTCAGATTTATTTGACTTGAGGATGGTGTAAGGCCTTCTTACTTAATGAGACAAGATGATTAATATTGATTATTTGATGTCTGAACTCATTCTGTCCCTGCCATCAGATTTTTTTTTCAAGTAATGTTTTTATTGCCAGTATATGCACAACAGTAAGCAAAGAACTATAAATATACAATGTAATTAACAGTAGAAAACAAAATTGTTACAGGTGAAGGAGGGGGATATAAAGAAATTATTTTCCTGTTGTTAGAACAAAAAGGTAAAAGCCAATGCTAATCATCCAATCAGTAGTCTTGTCTTAAATTCTTTACCTCCATTTCTAGTTTTTCAGTTAAACAAAGAATATACAGATAACTGTAACAGTAGCAAATTGCTTCCCAGTAGCCGTTTCCCTTTCCAGTCAAATTCATTTTGTGTTAGAATTGGAAAAAAAAAGTCAAGATGAGACTCTCATCTGACTGACTCTGTGGCCAAACCTCTTAGCTCAGGACCTGAAATACACCAGACAAGGTGTTCTGGGGACCATCCAGCATGATTCTTAAGAGCATGGTCTTCGTTGATCACCATGGGGGAACTTCTTTAACCTCTCCCAGCTTCACTTTCCTTACTTGTAAAATGTGAAAAAGGCCTGTTTTGGGAACTGAGTTGTGGTGATGATCCCATGAGATAATTTTGTGAAGTTACACCACAGTGCCTTGCACATAGTAGGCGCTCTGTTATATGATAGCTGTTGTGTTTTTAGAAAATTTAAATTATTCAAGTTTAATATATAGAACCCTGGAGAAGGTAATGGCAACCCACTCCAGTATCCTTGCCTGGAAAATCCTGTGGACAGAGGAGTCTGGTGGTCTACAGTCCAGGGGGTCACAGAGTCAGGCATGACTGAGCGCAGGACGTACCACACACAACGAACAGAAACGCTTACACTGAGTGTACAGCTCAGGGAAATTTCACAAGATGAATATACCATAAAATCAACCATCCAAATCAGGAAGCAACATCTTAATAGCATTCAGAAGAAGTCCCTCTTGAGGCCACTCTGCCCTCGAGATCCTGATATCTACAGCAGTTACTAGTAGTTTTCTCTGTTTTTATATTTAACATTTGTTTATGTCAGGCTTCTTTTGTTCCGTGTATGTTTTTGAGATTCATCCATGTGTATAGGTGCACTCCATACATTCATTGCTGCGTTGTGTTCACTTGTATGGATGTAACACACTTATTTAACCATCCTGCTGATGGCATTTGGATTTTTCCTAGTTTGGGGCTATAACAAGTAGTGCTGCTATGAACATTATAATATGTGGCTTTGGGTGAACATTTGTGTTGGGTATTAATCTAGGAGTGGAAATACCGAGTCCTAGCACAGAGGAAGTGACAATCTTATATGTATGTGTTAATATAACCGTGGTCCCTTCTGGCTGTATGTAGATCATCCCTTCCATTTGATGGTTTGTTACTAGGACAGGATTGTGAAGAACTGGAGAAGGTACTTGGGGCTTTATGTTCCTAGATACTAATCTTGTGAGGGTATCTCTGAAATACATTTGTTTCTTATAACAAAACGAGTGTGTGACAGTTCTAAGATAGGGCTGAGGTGACTGCTGCTCCACGTGCCTTTTCCAGGATGAAGAAAACAATCCCCTTGAGACAGAATACGGCCTTTCTGTCTACAAGGACCACCAGATCATCACCATCCAGGAAATGCCGGAGAAGGCCCCTGCCGGCCAGCTTCCCCGTTCTGTGGACGTCATCCTGGATGACGACTTGGTGGACAGAGTGAAGCCTGGTGACCGGGTGCAGGTGGTGGGGACCTACCGCTGCCTTCCTGGAAAGAAGGGAGGCTACACCTCAGGCACCTTCAGGTACATGGTCTGTCCAGAGGTGTCTGGAATGCAGCTGGCAGGGTGCATTCTGGTAGCAGTCTTTCCCATTTGCCATCGTCCTGAGAGTTACATTAGATGGACAGAACACTGCCTGCCTGCAAGATGAACTGTCTTTTGCTAAGAGTTGAAATTACTGGTCTCGTGGTTACAGCCTCCTGGCTTGCCTGGGAGTTTCTCGCATATCTCCACCTCCCTCCAGTACACTCATTTCTGTAGGCCATCAGGGGCTAGGTTCACAAGGTGAGGCGCCATGAGCATATTTGTGTCATATGTGCCAAGTCGCCTCAGCCATGTCCAACTCTCTGCGACCCTTTGGACTGTAGCCCACGAGGCTCGTCTGTCCATGGGATTCTTCAGGCAAGAATACTGAGTGGGTTGCCATTTCCTTCTCCGGGGGATCTTCCCAATGCAGGGATTGAACCCATGTCTCTTATGTCTCCTGCATTAACAGGCGGGTTCTTTACCACTAGTATAGCTGAAGAGAATCAGTGATTGAATTCAGAACAGCTTTTCTTTTCTTTTCTTCTTCGTTACTCCCGCTTTCCTCCCACCTCTCCCTCCCCTCTACTTCCTTTCTTTCTTGATTTGCCATTCTAGGTTAGGAGCCTAAGAAGGTCTTGGTATTAGCAACTGAAAATAGCCTCATGCTTTCCTCTCTGTCCCAGGACTGTCCTGATTGCCTGTAACGTGAAACAGATGAGCAAGGACGTTCAGCCTTCCTTCTCCGCTGAGGACATAGCCAAGATCAAGAAGTTCAGTAAAACCCGTTCCAAGGTCTGGCGTCCTCTGGGGATCTGAGGGTGGGGATAGATTTGTTAGGGTCTTATTTGGGCATGGCCATCTTTGTCCTGGATCAGGAGGAAGGTCAAGACTTTTTCTCTGAAGTATTTGGTGCCAGCTTCTAGTGTTGAGTCAGTAAGCAAAAGGGTGTTTTTCTTTAATATTTCTGTTGTGCTCCCTGTTAAGTGAACCTAATATAAATATTAGAATAGGAGTTAGAATATTAGTGTACAAAGTCTATATGGGATGTATCAGTGATACTTTGATTACTATTTAAATTTGAAATGTTATTTTTGTTTTAGTTCTGTTTTTCTTTAAAAAATTTCTGTCTTTAAAGACAGAATGCCCATATTTAGAACTGAACAGAATATGTACATGTGTGACAGAGGTTACTGCTGAAGTGCAGTACACATTCTTATTAAACCCAAAATGTTTTGGGCCTGGAAACACTTTTTTTGTTTTTCTTAAAAATTGCAGGAGCTGGAATCCAGGCTTTCTCTGTGTCTGTCCTGATAATGCTGTAATCAGTGTGAAAGTCTTGGAGAAGAAGCTTTTATAATTAGAAACAGAATATTTCTTCAAGCATCTTCTGTGGCCTGAAGTATGAAGCCAGTTCATCCAACCCCAGGGCGTTTCCTTAGGCTTTTCACTCTATGGTTGTCCCTCCTCTAGGATATCTTTGACCAGCTGGCCCGGTCGCTGGCGCCCAGCATCCATGGGCACGACTATGTCAAGAAGGCGATCCTCTGCTTGCTGTTGGGCGGGGTGGAGCGAGACCTCGAGAACGGCAGCCACATCCGTGGGGACATCAATATCCTTCTCATAGGTACAGTGTGGGGACTTGTGTAGCCGCCTGGTCTTCCCCTGTGGGGTGTGGTTGCGGAAATCTGGCATCTGTTAATGTGTGTGTCTGTACCTAGCTGTGTTTCCATTCCTTTAAAGGGCAAAAGTCTGAAATGAATTTTTAAAGTTATGTCTTTATTATTGGGTTCTCTGATTTTTTAATGTCTATTCATCTAGGAATGGTAAAGGAAAAATTGAAAAAAATAACATGAACAACCCGTTACTATATATGTCTGTTGTGTCAAGATCTGTGCTAGAGAAGCAGCACTGGCTGGGGCCGCTGGAGGTGGGGGTGAGGGGTTCCGAGAGTCGCCACTGCCCCGTCCCGTTACAGGAGACCCGTCCGTCGCCAAGTCCCAGCTGCTGCGGTATGTACTGTGCACGGCACCGCGGGCCATCCCCACCACCGGCCGGGGCTCCTCCGGTGTGGGTCTCACAGCCGCTGTCACCACAGACCAGGAAACAGGTAAGTGTGAAAGGGTCCTTGGCAGAGGTCCAGTGGTGAGATGAGCATAGATGCTTTGAGTTTGCTCCGGGCCCTGGCTGGTGTTGGGAAGATACACCTGAGAGGTTAGAGTAGGCCTGCCTGGAGGGGACTGAGTATCTGGCAACAGTGAATGAACGATGTAAATGGTTTGGGTGGCCCTCTAGTGACAAGAATGTCTCCAGGAAGGCTGTCAGAGTTCTGAAGGAGAAAGCTTCTGACATTTGAAGAGAGATAAAAATGAAGATTGTTACTACTTTATACATTAGAGGAAAGGTTTTGAAGGCCAGTGCAAAGAGAACAGAGATCGAGTTGGGAAATGGCTTGAAGAAGATGAGGCTTAAAGAGGAAATCTGTGAAGGAAGGCCGTTGGAGGCTGGCTGCTTAGGTATCAAAGTGGGACAAGTAATACTGTGCGTGGCAGATGGGAGCTTAAACAGATGACCCCAGGGTCTCCTCCGATTCTTAGAAGCTGACACCTCTTCACTGCAGTCTCCCACTCCAGTGATGGTGCAGGATGCTTAGGGAGTAGACTGGCAAATCCCCCTGCCCCCCACAACCTGGATGGCAGTGTGTGTGTTTCCCTCTGCACCTCCCAGGGGAGCGCCGTCTGGAGGCCGGGGCCATGGTCCTGGCTGACCGAGGCGTGGTTTGCATCGATGAGTTTGACAAGATGTCTGACATGGACCGCACGGCCATTCACGAGGTGATGGAGCAGGGCCGAGTCACCATCGCCAAGGCCGGCATCCACGCCCGCCTCAACGCCCGCTGCAGTGTTTTGGCAGCTGCCAACCCCGTCTACGGCAGGGTGAGTGGAGTCGGGCACTCACCTGCTGTCCTTACCTTCATTTGGTTTTGCCGAGTAACTGGGCTGTGGAGTTTATTCCAGGTGACCCAGACCACAGACTACAGTAAGTTCATCATCTTGCTACTGCCCTTGGTTTAGGACAGTGGTTCCTCACCCATTCATCCACATCAGAATCCCCTGGAAAGTTATTTAAAACACATTTTAAAAAATACAAGGAAGAAAACCAAAGTGACCTGCAGCGTCACAACCCAGGTAACTGATAACTGACACTGAAATGAGAGTACTGTACGCAAGTGGTGGAAGGGTTTATGAACAGAGCAGAGAGGTATAATAAGGAGATTAATAGCCCACCTTCTCTCTCCTGTTCGTTTCCCAAGAGAAAACCACTGACAGCTCTTGAGTGCTTCAGAAAACCAAAACTTTTTTAAGCGTGTGCCAGTAAATACATTATCTCCTTGTTAAGAATTAATCTATTTGTCTTTGTTTCTTGGTATGACTATGATGTGCTTAGTTGTAATCTTTTATATTTATGCAGCTTGGGGTTTGCTTAGTTTGGGAGGGGGGGTTGATTTTTTTTTTTTTTAGAGCAGCTGTCTACTATTCCGTTGTATGGACGTATGATAATTTGTTTAGCGAGTCTCCACGTGCTAGACATTTGGTCTTTTCCCTTTTTCCTGCCTGCTATTATGACTGAAGCTGCAGTGAATACCCCTTAAATGTGTTAAACATTTAGGGATGAATACTTGGCAATGGGATTACTGGATTAACAGTTACATGCGTTTTTATGGCAGAGATTGCCAACTTGCCCTCTTTAAAAACTATACTGTTGTTATATTGTTAACTAATATTTACAGACACTTTACATTTAGTATCTCCTTTCATTCACTAACTGTGTGAGGGAGGGAGGGAGGTATCTTCATTTTACAGATGAGAAAATGAAAACACAAAAGGTTAAGTAACTTGGTTGAGTCACAAACTAGAAAATGACAGAGAGGGTTTGAACCCAGAGCCCGTGCTGTGTGCTGGCAGTCTGTGATCCCACAGTGCATGGAAACACCTGTTCTGGTGGCATATTTAAACATACACGTGCTCAGTCCCCAGCCCAGAGTCTCTGAATCCAGATCTCTGGACTGGGGCTCCTGGGGGCTGTGGTTTAGGAAGGCTCTGTAGGTTGGTTCTAATGGGTTAGTGTGGGCTGAGAAGCATACGATTTTTAGATTAATGGTAACATGTGATATGTCATTCTGAAGTATTTATTTGGCAAATGTAGGGAGAAAATGGCAGGTCTTGAAATGTGAACGCGATCAGAATTGTTAATGTTACCTGCGAGGTTGTCAGGCCTCTGACTCTGGGGAGCCATCGGCTGGTAGGCCTAGAGTTGAAGGATAAGAGTATGGGCGTTTTCGAATCCCAGGAAAACCTCCCTGGGTCCTTAAGATACTGTGGCTTATAGATTATCAACCTTTTCGTTGAGTCTTTATCCAGTACCTTCTGAGTAAGGAGGCCCAAGGTTTCAGGTGTTTCTGGCTTAGCCGGCTCATCGTGTCTTCATCACAGGTAGAAAGAGGGACTCATCTTCCAGAGCTGCTCTGCCTGGGAATGAGAGCAGAGTAAAGCTTGAGAAGGAGGAGGCTGGCTCTGAGACCCACACTCGGCCTGTTAGAGGCACTGGAGCTGGGAGGTTGGGGCTCTGGTCACAGAGCGTAGATGAGGGAAGGGCTGCACGCAGAGGAGATGAGTTCCGTTTCTTAGAAGCTTTGAAACGCTTTACTTCTCCATTGCTTGTTCAGTTTGTATTTGAGGGTCTGGTCTTCTGTTCTCACTCCCGTGACTGATTTGGCCTTCTTGTTCTTTCTTGCCATCGACGTTGTCTCCCCGCTTCTTTTCTCCGGTGTTCCCCCTACAGTACGATCAGTACAAGACCCCCATGGAGAACATCGGGCTGCAGGACTCGCTGCTATCCCGATTCGACCTCCTCTTCATCATGCTGGACCAGATGGATCCCGAGCAGGACCGGGAGATCTCGGACCACGTCCTCCGAATGCACCGCTACAGGGCACCCGGAGAGCAGGATGGTGACGGTGAGGCGGGGGGACGGACCAGTGTGGGGGCACCCAGACACAGGCCGCACCCAGGCCCAGCCCGGGGTGGTGGGCATGGCGGCATCTGGGACGATGTGGAAGGCACCCCCCCTCCCTGCTTCCTACGGTGTGTCTCTTGTCCATTTTGGGGTCTGGGAGCACCTCTGAGCATCTCCTGTGGACCAAGTGGCCTCCTTATTTGTGGGGCCCATGTGTCTGCTTCCTTCTGGATCCTTGCTTTGTGAGTCTCGCCTGTCTTCAGAAGAAGCGATTTTTCTCTGGGCTCAGCTCTTTCTTACTCTCCATTCTCCCAACTTGGGCTTTTCAGCTATGCCTCTAGGCAGTGCTGTGGATATCCTGGCCACGGATGATCCCAACTTCAGCCCCGACGACCAGCAGGACACCCAGATCTACGAGAAGCATGACAACCTTCTGCATGGGGTCAAGAAGAAGAAGTAAGCATTCTCCACACCCTCTCCTGGAGGGAACCAGACCTCTGTGTCACGTTAGAGCTGCCTGGCCAAGGTCATGCTTGGAGTCGTCATCGTGGGGATCTGTTTTCTTTTCTGGATTTGCAGAATTTTACATGATCACTTGCCTTGTGAATGTTTGTGGGTGATCAAGATTAGGTTCTGGTCTTTTCCTAAAATGGAAGGCTTTGATGACCCGCCTAACCTGTGGTGGGTGTGTCTTGTTACTCATGATGTGAAGTGTCACACAGATCACACGGCCCTTTGAGCGCATGTTGAGGGGGTGGTAGATCACAAACACTGGAAAGTCTGCAGGTAGGCTTGGATAAAGGAGACTTGTGTTCAAGTGCTCAGAGCCTGCAGGTGTGCTGTGCTCGGTTGCTTCAGTTGTGTCTGACTCTTTGTGACTCTGTGGTCTATAGCCCACCAGGCTCCTCTGTCCATAAAATTCTCCAGGCAAGAATACTGGAGTGGGTAGCCATGGCATTCCTCTATATTTGGCTGTGGTGCAATAGGAAACACTGTGTAATCTTGAAACATACTAGTTTAAGAATGTAGAATTTGGAGTCAGAAAATGAAATTTGAGTCCACGTAAAATTCTCTGAGCCATACTTCTCCCACTGATAAAGTAGGACAGATAACACCTAAACTACCTTCATCACAAGTAATGCCTAAGTAATACTATAGAATTAAATAAAAACCCGTGAGAGAGTTTTGTACATGTCCTGTATAAAAGGGGTTTGTGACACTGGGTTCCCGGTCATGCCTGCCCTGTCACGTGACCCTGACTTCCCCAAGGAGAGGCAAGGCCACGACCCCAGGTGCTCGGGCTAGGGCAGGGGAATGACATTCACCGTGTGTATGTGGGGGTCCAGGGAGAAGCTTGTGAGTGCGGCGTTCATGCGGAAGTACATCCACGTGGCCAAAATCATCAAGCCGGTGCTGACGCAGGAGTCGGCCGCCTATATCGCGGAGGAGTACTCACGCCTGCGCAGTCAGGACAGCATGAGCTCGGACACCGCCAGGGTGAGCCAGCCCGGGGGGTCGGTGACCCGGAGAGTGGGGACCGGAGCCCCTCAGGATGAGGCCGGGGACGGAGTGCCCACTCGCCAGGAGCACTGGAATCACTTTAGTGTCGTGATTCCTTCCCTTTTCCTCTCTGGCCTGAAGGGCTTCCTATTACACTGTTGCCTGTCATCTGGGCCTCAGTGGGTTCACCCAGCTTTAGAAGAAGTGTCCTCAGATAACCCCTCTCATAACCGCCCCCCTCCGCCACATGTGGGTGTGACTCTGGACAAAGTATCGAAGCTCTTCGAGTCCCCTTTTCCTCATCTCTAAAGCTGCTCCGGGTTATTAATGGCTGACACTGAACATAGCAGCGGGGTCCTGAAGTGTGGCAGGCCTGGCCTCCCTCCGGCCGGGAGACACCTGGTTGAGTTCTTCCCTGTTGAGCTCGTCCCCCCTCCCTCAACCCTCTGTCATGTTTCCCGGTTACTTTTCTTTGGGAATTTTATGTAGTTTTTCTGGCTAGGTGGCTTGGACTTCCCTCCCTGTGCAAGTGGGTTTGACGAGCACACTGCAGGGTTTCTGGAGAATGGTCTCCCTTGTTCTCTCCCCGCAGACGTCTCCAGTGACAGCCCGGACCCTGGAAACCCTGATTCGCTTGGCCACGGCCCACGCCAAGGCCCGCATGAGCAAGACTGTGGACCTGCAGGACGCAGAGGAGGCTGTGGAGCTCGTCCAGTACGCTTACTTCAAGAAGGTGAGTGTCCAGGTGCAGCGCCCGCAGCTCTTCCGCGTGGGGCATCTGTGCTCTGGCCTCCCAGCCACGCATGGCTGACCCTGGCATCTCGAGCACTGGCAGAGAACAGCGGCCTTTCCAGTGCCCTCCCTCTCCAGTGGTTCTCAGCCCTGGTGCATGTCAGAGCCAGCTGGAAGGCTTTAGAATACTGAAGTCAGAGCCCCTGGAGGTCTCAGAGATTCTGGTTTCACTGGTGAGCAGCACCTCAGCTGCTGGCTCCTCTGTCTGCCCCTCCTCTTGCCTCTTGAAGAAGCAAGTGTTTCCAGGGTCTCAGCCTTCCTCTTGGCAGCTTCTTCAGGTGTCCTTCACACCTGCTGCTCCTCCTGGAGGTTCCCCCATGTCTGCTGCTGTGACACAGTGTGTGTCTGTCTTGTTACATAGTGGGCCTGGAGGCCTCGACTCCCTTCTCCACCTTGTCCCCCTCACCCACCATTCAGATGGATTGTAGCCCTTGGGGGTTCAACTGTGGATCCGATGAACTTTTCTTGACAATTTCTTTGCTCACGTGGGAGTTGTCTTAAATTTAAATACCTAATCTACAAAGAAATGGCTTGTTTTTCCACTTAAGCATTATGGGATAGGCTTTTTCTGATTCACTTCTGTATTCAGTGGACACTCCTGAAGTGCACTCTCTGAGAAGGGTGTGACATACAGCTCCCAGCAGTTTTAAAGATGGGTCACAGCCGACCCCCTGCCCCTGGTCCTGGGCTCAGGGATGAGCGAGGCCAGGGCATCAGACCCAGAGGGGTCTCTGCTGCTGCTGGTGGTCGGGCAGGTGGGACTGTTCTTCATTCAGTCCCCAGCANGGTTTGTACAGGCTGGGCCCCGCATTCCATTTGGACTATTGGTGTTTTAGGAGGAGGACCAGTCCCTCGGATGCCAAGGAAGGGGACTCCTATGACCCCTATGACTTCACCAGCACGGAGGAGGAGATGCCTCAGGGTGAGTGAGCAGCCTCCACTGGTAAAAAGGTGGTCTAGGTCTCCTGGCTCTTTAATGCTCTGTGTCACGCATTTCCTCATGGGTTCCCACTCGGCTCCCTGCTTGGGACCCTGTGTCCAAGAATCGAGCAAACTCAGTACTTTGGAAATAAGCTTTGCCCCCTTGTCTGCCTCCTTGGTGCACCATGCTCTTTGCCAAGCCTGGTGCGAGTGTGCCAGATCCCGTGGGCTCGGGAGCTCCTGCCTGACCGGAGCCTTTCTTGAAGCTGTTTTGGCCAGCCCCACGTGAGCCCCAGGGTTGTAGGCTCAGGGAATGGAGAGGGGCCTCGGGTCGTGGACATGGCTTCACCTTGTCCTCTGCTCTCTGTAACCTTTTCCCCTCAAGTGCACACTCCAAAGGCGACAGACTCACAGGAGACCAAGGAGTCCCAGAAGGTGGAGCTGAGTGAATCCAGGTGAGCAGGGAAGGACCTCTTCCCTGGAGGTAGGAAACAAGCTGTTACCAGCAGAGCTCCAAACTAGAGGCCCAAGGGTTTCTAGAATGTTTTCTATTCTGATGACAATTTCAAGCTTGAAAAAAGTTATGAAAATTGTGTAAAGAACTCACACATTCTTAGAATCCCCGGTTGTTTAGGTTTTACCATTTGCTTCATAAATAATTCTCTGTGAGAATTTAAAACCTGATATCCTTGTGGCATTAGGAAGAGGAGTCTTAGAGCAAGGGTAGAATTTGTGTCTCACTGAAACCTTGGAGTCTTCTCAGTAGGTTATGTATACTTAAATATGTATATTTTTTCTTCTCACTGAATGGTTGTCATTTGTTTTGAGATAATCAGTTTTTACCAGTAGAGGTTCAGAAACAGTTTTATCTAAAAACCTTTTATTTACTGGATACCAAAGGAGCTCCATGGCTAAGGTTTGCTTTTTTTGTTTTAATACCTTAACATACACAGTGTCTTCACTGAAAAAAGTTGAAACACATCATAAAGTATTTAGGAGGAAACATTAAGATCAAGTGTAACTTCCAGTCCCCAGAACAGCGAATGAACTATATCTGAAAGCACTCTTTGAATCTTGGAGGTCTCTGCAGTGACTGCAGGGTTTCCATAGTATGAGTGTGTATGTTCTTGTGTTTTCTAATGAGGGATGTCTGGCTTCCCTAAGACTGCTGTTTACAGTAAAACACAGTCTTAACACGTCATTGCAGCGGTGAGGATGGAGCTCTGGGGTTAGTTTCTAGGAATGGATTCCCAGAGTCAGAGGAGATGCACCTCAGAATTATAGCACATGTGGCTAACTTGAATCCCAAAGGTGTCATCCCAGTTTGCGTTTCTGTTGACAGTGTACAGCCGCCAGTTTCCCTCATCCTCAGTGGCCTTTGGTTTTTAAAATGCCGTTATTTCTCTATGGGCAGGAAGCTCTGTAACACAACCGCCTAGCTTTGAGCGGGAGGCTTGGGTGCGGAGTGGCCGCCAGGGGCAGTCTGTAGGGGACACCGAGGCTCAGGGGCTCTGACGTCGTCGTGGCAGCTTCCTCTTCCATCACCCTCTCTCTCCCATCCTGGGCAGGTTAAAGGCCTTCAAGGCGGCCCTCTTAGAGGTGTTCCGGGAAGCTCACGCACAGTCGGTCAGCGTGAATCGCCTCACGGAATCCGTCAACCGAGACAACGAAGAGCCCTTCTCTTCTGTGGAGATCCAGGCTGCGCTGAGCAGGATGCAGGACGACAACCAGGTCATGGTCTCCGAGGGCATCGTCTTCCTCATCTGAGGGCCCTCGTCTTTGGACTGTGGGGTCCAGCCAAGAAAGTTCTTCCAGTTTCCTCTTCGCCCTCCCCCCAGCCCAGCCTTTGCCTTCGTTCCCTGATTGTCAGTGTTGAATTGAACTGAAATGGAGGACAGGTGACAGAGTCAGGACTTGGTGGAAGCCTGAGGACGGGTCAGGAAAACTGCCATGGGCTCAAGAGAAGGTGGACAGGACCAAGGCGATGCGTCTTCACTGCACAAGACTTAACCACAAGGGTCCCTCCCCACCCCCACTGCCCGCCCCAAACAAGCCACACCATTCTTCACTGTAGACGGCACAACTTCGGAGTATGTTAGGGGGTCACAGCTGGTTTCTGTTCATCCTTTCTGTGTTGGCTTCCACTCCCCAGCACTTTGGTCTAGAACAGACTGGTGGTTCTGTGCTGATGAAGAAAGACTGAGGCAAGTCCTCAGGCCTAGAAAGCTTGCTTTGTGGTAGCGCCAGTTAAGACTCATACGGAGTTTTGACCCAAACATCCAAGACATGAAATAAACACTCATTCTTTATACTCTCCACGTGACCTTGATACTGTGTGATTTTTTTGGACACATTTCATTGTATTTTCCTCCAACGTTCCACCCTGTGCAATGGGCTGCCTGCGTTTGCACCGCGTCACCAATAGGTGGCAGCAGGCTGCCGTGCTCTCTGGGGATTAGGCCTTCTCAAGGCTGATTTCATCCCCAAGGACATCAGCATTTATCTGTTAAAACTGCAAACCAAACCTTGCCAATTCAGAATAGCTTAGCGGCCACAGAAGGCCAGTGTGTGAACGTCCAGGAGAGTTGACCCTTTGCATGGCTTTTCTGAACAGGAATCAAAGCCACTTCATGCAAAAATAATACCCAGTATGTCAGACCCTCAAAATCGGTGAATTCTTGCCCATTAAGAGATCCCCTTACAGGATTCTTGTGAAGCGTCCTAACTCCTGGTGTCCAGCNCAAACTCAGAACTTTGGAAATAAGCTTTGCCCCCTTGTCTGCCTCCTTGGTGCACCGTGCTCTTTGCCAAGCCTGGTGCGAGTGTGCCAGATCCCGTGGGCTCGGGAGCGCCTGCCTGACCGGAGCCTTTCTTGAAGCTGTTTTGGCCAGCCCCACGTGAGCCCCAGGGTTGTAGGCTCAGGGAATGGAGAGGGGCCTCGGGTCGTGGACATGGCTTCACCTTGTCCTCTGCTCTCTGTAACCTTTTCCCCTCAAGTGCACACTCCAAAGGCGACAGACTCACAGGAGACCAAGGAGTCCCAGAAGGTGGAGCTGAGTGAATCCAGGTGAGCAGGGAAGGACCTCTTCCCTGGAGGTAGGAAACAAGCTGTTACCAGCAGAGCTCCAAACTAGAGGCCCAAGGGTTTCTAGAATGTTTTCTATTCTCATGACAATTTCAAGCTTGAAAAAAGTTATGAAAATTGTGTAAAGAACTCACACATTCTTAGAATCCCCGGTTGTTTAGGTTTTACCATTTGCTTCATAAATAATTCTCTGTGAGAATTTAAAACCTGATATCCTTGTGGCATTAGGAAGAGGAGTCTTAGAGCAAGGGTAGAATTTGTGTCTCACTGAAACCTTGGAGTCTTCTCAGTAGGTTATGTATACTTAAATATGTATATTTTTTCTTCTCACTGAATGGTTGTCATTTGTTTTGAGATAATCAGTTTTTACCAGTAGAGGTTCAGAAACAGTTTTATCTAAAAACCTTTTATTTACTGGATACCAAAGGAGCTCCATGGCTAAGGTTTGTTTTTTTGTTTTAATACCTTAACATACACAGTGTCTTCACTGAAAAAAGTTGAAACACATCATAAAGTATTTAGGAGGAAACATTAAGATCAAGTGTAACTTCCAGTCCCCAGAACAGCGAATGAACTATATCTGAAAGCACTCTTTGAATCTTGGAGGTCTCTGCAGTGACTGCAGGGTTTCCATAGTATGAGTGTGTATGTTCTTGTGTTTTCTAATGAGGGATGTCTGGCTTCCCTAAGACTGCTGTTTACAGTAAAACACAATCTTAACACGTCATTGCAGCGGTGAGGATGGAGCTCTGGGGTTAGTTTCTAGGAATGGATTCCCAGAGTCAGAGGAGATGCACCTCAGAATTATAGCACATGTGGCTAACTTGAATCCCAAAGATGTCATCCCAGTTTGCGTTTCTGTTGACAGTGTACAGCCGCCAGTTTCCCTCACCCTCAGTGGCCTTTGGTTTTTAAAATGCCATTATTTCTCTATGGGCAGGAAGCTCTGTAACACAACCGCCTAGCTTTGAGCGGGAGGCTTGGGTGCGGAGTGGCCGCCAGGGGCAGTCTGTAGGGGACACCGAGGCTCAGGGGCTCTGACGTCGTCGTGGCAGCTTCCTCTTCCATCACCCTCTCTCTCCCATCCTGGGCAGGTTAAAGGCCTTCAAGGCGGCCCTCTTAGAGGTGTTCCGGGAAGCTCACGCACAGTCGGTCAGCGTGAATCGCCTCACGGAATCCGTCAACCGAGACAACGAAGAGCCCTTCTCTTCTGTGGAGATCCAGGCTGCGCTGAGCAGGATGCAGGACGACAACCAGGTCATGGTCTCCGAGGGCATCGTCTTCCTCATCTGAGGGCCCTCGTCTTTGGACTGTGGGGTCCAGCCAAGAAAGTTCTTCCAGTTTCCTCTTCGCCCTCCCCCCAGCCCAGCCTTTGCCTTCGTTCCCTGATTGTCAGTGTTGAATTGAACTGAAATGGAGGACAGGTGACAGAGTCAGGACTTGGTGGAAGCCTGAGGACGGGTCAGGAAAACTGCCATGGGCTCAAGAGAAGGTGGACAGGACCAAGGCGATGCGTCTTCACTGCACAAGACTTAACCACAAGGGTCCCTCCCCACCCCCACTGCCCGCCCCAAACAAGCCACACCATTCTTCACTGTAGACGGCACAACTTCGGAGTATGTTAGGGGGTCACAGCTGGTTTCTGTTCATCCTTTCTGTGTTGGCTTCCACTCCCCAGCACTTTGGTCTAGAACAGACTGGTGGTTCTGTGCTGATGAAGAAAGACTGAGGCAAGTCCTCAGGCCTAGAAAGCTTGCTTTGTGGTAGCGCCAGTTAAGACTCATACGGAGTTTTGACCCAAACATCCAAGACATGAAATAAACACTCATTCTTTATACTCTCCACGTGACCTTGATACTGTGTGATTTTTTTGGACACATTTCATTGTATTTTCCTCCAACGTTCCACCCTGTGCAATGGGCTGCCTGCGTTTGCACCGCGTCACCAATAGGTGGCAGCAGGCTGCCGTGCTCTCTGGGGATTAGGCCTTCTCAAGGCTGATTTCATCCCCAAGGACATCAGCATTTATCTGTTAAAACTGCAAACCAAACCTTGCCAATTCAGAATAGCTTAGCGGCCACAGAAGGCCAGTGTGTGAACGTCCAGGAGAGTTGACCCTTTGCATGGCTTTTCTGAACAGGAATCAAAGCCACTTCATGCAAAAATAATACCCAGTATGTCAGACCCTCAAAATCGGTGAATTCTTGCCCATTAAGAGATCCCCTTACAGGATTCTTGTGAAGCGTCCTAACTCCTGGTGTCCAGCCCTTGGGGTCGGTTTGTTGGCACAGAAGTCCGTGGAGGGTCCAGGGCAAGACTTCTATCCTCTGTATGGTTTTGGTAGCTTCTGAGGAACTTTTGAGGTTCTTTAAATAAAAAGGAAAAAAAAAATTGTGACTCGATGATGGGTCTGGGTCGCATGGATTGGAGGCTGCCCCGAGAAGAGGTGGTGTGGGTTCCCAGCTGTGAGATCTGGGAGCTGCTTCCTTCCCCTTGTTGCTGAGGGTTCCTGTCACTCTGAGGCCGTGAAGCAGTAGTGGCGAGTTCAGTTTTTGTTTTTTTCACAGATGGGAAATATCAAATTCTGTTGGCAGAGCTCCAGAGAGTACGGTCCAGGGAGTGAGCAGTGATGCCAGAGGAGGACTTGGATGGAACTGCATACCGGCAGCAAGTCTTGTGCCGGGTGAAAATAGAGGACTTGATGCTCTGGAGGACTCCAGGTTGGGGATATACGTACATGTCTAATGTGTCAGTGAAGAGTTGAAAACTACAAAATAGATGCAAATGAGAGCTGAAGGAACTGAGGGGCCAGGAGAGTCAGGACGAGGTGGGAGCTTCTGATGTGGTAATAATGTAGGGAGAAGAGCTAAGGTCTCAGGGGAGCATTTCTTAGAAGGCCGAATGCTTTGTCAGTGGGACTTCTGTCCTCTTTCCTTCACACCTGATGAAACAGGCACGCACAGGGTGGGAGAGTAATTAGGTGAATGAGGTGATTCGGCAACAGCTGTAATACCACATTTAGCCATAAGAATGGAAGGTAGAAGAGTATCAACTGTCAAAATGTTACTGTATTGAAATAACCTGACTCAGGTACTCAGTGAGTCTCCACGTTGAGTTTCTAAAAATGTGTGTGTGTTGTTTCCCAACTTGTAGCAACAGAAGAGCATTGCTGAGCATTTAAAGGAAACAATTCTTACTTCTTGCCCAGAGACTCCCTCTTCTGCTGCAAGGACCTCAAGGAGGCTGCTGAGCAGAGGGGATCTGGTCTGTGAGTCAGTGTCCTCTGAGGGCGTTGCTGTGGCCACAGAGATGGCAGAGGTGGCCCAAATTTACCAGGGGAAAAAACACTTCTTTCCAAAAGAGAAGTTTGTTTCCATTTATGTGTGCGGTGTAAAAGAGGTGAAATACTTTGGAGGTCTTTGAGAAATCAGTTACATCTTGAAAGATTTTATGTTACCTTATTCCTGAACCCTCCTAGATAAACAACATGTCAGCATGAGAGGAGAGTTGTCAAAACAGACAGTTGGTCAATGTGGATGGAATCCAGTCCTCTGCCACTTACCAAGTAACTTCAAGTGTTGAGCTGCTAATTTATCTGTAAAATGGGGCTAACTTCTGCCTTTGCAGGGTGCACCTCTCCTTTGTGAGGCGACTGAGGGCAGCTGTTAGGTACTAGCTGGTGGGGAAATATTCCATGGTTCTGCCCTTATCACCGCAAATTCCAAATTTCACTAAAACAAAGTGAGTCATTTTGATGTGTGAAAAAGACTCATTATCCTTGGATTGAAATCGTTGAAAACGATTTATTTCCCCATGTGGAGTCCCAGAGCTCTGTCCCCTTTCCTGCCTTTCCAGGCCTTGCCTTTCTTTAAAAAAAAATTTTGTTTGTTTTCATGTGAACCATTTAAAAAATCTTTTTTGAATTTGTTACAGTATTACTTCTGTTTTTATGTTTTGGTTTTTTGGTCAGGAGGCATGTGGGATCCTAGCTCCCTGACCCGGCATCAAACCCGCACCCCCTACATTGGAAGATGAAGTCTTAACCACTGGGCCCCCAGGGAGGTCCTTCCAAGCTTTCCTTGATGGTTCCTGTCCTCCAGTCCAAATAGCTCTGACCCAGGTCCATCTCACAGGGACGACCCCTGCCTTGGTGTATGACAATGGGCTCTTGGCTGTCTCCCAGGGACAAAGCCTGCCCAAGGTGGACAGTGTCACCTCGGGCCTCACAAGAGCCCTGCAAGGTGGGGTCATCAGGACAAAATGAATGAGGAAGGAAAGGAGGGGAAAGACTCCCTGAAACTAAGAATCCATAGGTTGTACCCATCTCATTTTCCCTGAGTTTTCAACCCACCCATTGTCCTAATGACTCCAGACTTTTTCTGGGGTGAGGTTTCCCCAGAGGCTGTGGTCGGTGGAATCAGGCAGGTGCTGGGGTCACCTGTGGGTCAGCTCCCCAGCTGCTCCATCCTCCTACCAACTAAGTCCTTCCCTCCCTGAGCATCCCCCTTCCCTCCCCAAGAGCCAGGTGCCACCACTTCAACTCAGCAGGAGGTGAGTTGAAAGATGGGGCATCGTGCCCTGGTTCTGGATGGGCAGGTAATCTCCCCCAAGAGCCTGAAGCTGGCAAAGGAAGTGAGACACACACACCCCGCCCCACACTGGGCATCAGGGACCCTGAGCTTGAGTTCCTTTCCGACAGTTCATGTGCCAGGCTGGCTGAGCCACTTCCTTACAGGGAAGTGCTTGGTTTCTTGATCTGGAAGAGGAGGTGATTGAAGTAGGTGATGATCTCTGAGGTCCCTTCCAGTAATGCATGAGACACCGGGGTCAGTTCTACCCAGAAGACACATTAGCACTGGTACCACTTGGAGGCAGGTCAGAATGAGTCTACCATCCTGTTAAACACATTTTTTTAAGGTTAGTGATATTTGTGCTTCTCAATTTTGTGACTGGAACTCCAGGATGTTTCCCACTATCTCAGGGAATTGTATCTAGTTCCTAGAAAAAAATTAGAATAAAATTAATTTTTATTTAACTTCACTTTAATTGGTTTTAATAAATTCTTTTTTTTTTTTTTTTCTGGTCTGCTGCCTTGGTGATGAATGCTGGTTTCTGCTTGGTTCTTTACTTACTAGAATGAACTCCTACCTCATTCTCTTTGGTTTTCCCTCAAGGGAGAGAATTAAGATTCTAAATTCTTTTCATATCATACCTTCAGCAACACTAGTAATTTGGAGTTAGTAATTGATAAGTTATTCCTATCATTACACATAACAAATGCAGAAAAGGCAACTGTCTACCACTTTACAATCTTTGAGAACCAGAGGTGATAAGTTGGTAGAGTGAGACATCTTAAGAGCTGTCACTGAAACCATCTGATTGCATGTTCATTTATCTTGGTATTTCAATAAATGTGTGTAAGATTATGTGCAAAGGCTAAAAAGTATTTAAAATTAAAAAAAGATGAAAGACTGGCTTCATTTCCCATCTTCTTCAGAGAGCAGACAGAGTGTCTCAGATGTCCTGACTTCAGGGCAGACATGGCTTAGAAGACTCTGCTCATCCTGCAAGTCTGATCCTCTGACAACCCCTCACTCCACCAGGCCCTGGGAGCCTGGGTTTCACATGTTCTCCAGCCTGCATCTGGAGGAAGTTATTTTTCCTTCTCTTGACTCAGAATCATGAGCCTTGGGTTTGAATTTCTGCTATTTAAAAACTGTGTGACTTTTGACTGGAGAAGAGAATGGCTACCTACACCAGTATTCTTCCCTGGAGAATTCCATGGACAGAGGAGCCTAGTGGTCTACAATCCATGGGGTTGCAAAGAGTCAAACATGACTGCTTCCATGCACTCCAGTTCCTTGCAGTCTTAACCTGTGAAGTGAAGAGATTTATGGGTTTGTTGTGGGCTTCAAATTCAGTGGTATATATGAAAAAAACTTTGTGAGCTGTATGGCTTTATCTACAATGTAAGGCTACCAATATTATAATCATTTTCCTCCCCTCATAGCATTTTGTTAAAGAGAAAAACAGCCCTGGAAGAGCTGGAGAGAGAGATCCCTTCATTTGTAGGTGGAGACTAGTGGGAAGCCTGGATCCAGGCAAGGCTCACTTGCTGGGTCCATCTGTAGGAAAACCATCCAACACCCTCGTTAGTCAGAGGGTTGAGTCAGATTACTCCTGAAAGTCACAATGGAAGCAGAAAGCCAAGGTATAGAGTTGTCTCCCCTATCTTAATAGCTAATCTAACCTGGGTGCTAGGTGAAGGGGTGCTCAGGACACCTGTGGGTGTGAGAGGATCACAGGATAGGAAATCTGGCAATGAGTTCCCCTCTGGTTTCTTGGTTGGCATAAAACCTGCGTAATGCACATGGTCATGTGCAATTTACAGGCAGCTTCCACTCCAGTTTAGGTAAGTGCTCAGGTCTGCGTGGCCAAGAACCTTCTCAAGAGTCCTCATTTTCCCTCCATGTCCCCACCACCTTCCTCTGATCTCCTGCTGGACGAGTACAATGGAGCAGATTTGGGAGGAGCTCTGCCCACTGGAAGCACTTCCTCTCCGTTTTGCCCCTTTCACTGTCCTTCCTGCCTCCCTCCCCTCTTTCTCGATTTCCTTCTCCTCCACCCTCTTCTTCAAGCATCCTTCATCCCCTCACCTCAGCAAAGATGAAGAACTGTCTCTCATGGGAAACCCATTTCATCTTGTGGTTCTACAGCATTTCTAGGAACAAAAGGAAAACCTGAGATTCGTTTGTCATTCTGAGTCATTCCACATAGGAGTGAAAGTGACACATTTCTCCGAAGTGTGCTGGTTTCAGTGGCTTTCTCTCGGGTCCTCCCCCACTCCATTTTTTTTCTCTTCTTAATCTGTATTTTCATGGAAAACATGAAGTGATGGCACTTAGAATGATTCAAACTGCCTTTCAGAAAAAGAGGAAAAAACTAAAGATACATTACTCCTCACCCCCCACAGATAAGCACACACTCACATATGTGTGCACTCACACACACCTCTACTCCCAAGACTGAGACAGATCCCAAAATTGGACGAGAACATGGAGATGGTCCAGTCTTAGAATGATTCAAATTGCCTTTCAGAAAAAGAGGAAAAAACTAAAGATACATTACTCCTCACCCCCCACAGATAAGCACACACTCACATATGTGTGCACTCACACACACCTCTACTCCCAAGACTGAGACAGATCCCAAAATTGGACGAGAACATGGAGATGGTCCAGTTCAAACAAAGCTCCCGGTGCACCATTCCTCTCTGGAATGTCACTACAGATGTTTATCAAGCTTTAGTATGATCTTCTAGTGACTGTCTGATCCCTCTCCCTTTAAAAAATTTTCTAAATACTTGAAACCAATGTTGTGTGCCTGTAAGTTTTTTTTTTTTTTTTTTCCACCAAAGTATCCCTCTTTAAGGTTTTTTGAAATTGAATTGTTTTTGCCTGTGCTGGGTCTTCATTACTTTGTGTGGGCTTTCTCTAGTTGTGAGCAGGGTCTCCTCCTTGCCATGTGTGGGCTTCTCGTTGCAGAGCACAGACTCTAGGGCTCAGGCTTCAGTAGGTGCGGTACGTGGGCTCATTAGTTGTGAAGCAGGGGCTTAGTTGCTCTGTAGCACCTGGAATCTTCCTGGACCAGGGATTCCCTCTTTAAGGTTTTTTGAAATTGAATTGTTTTTGCCTGTGCTGGGTCTTCATTGCTTTGTGTGGGCTTTCTCTAGTTGTGAGCAGGGTCTCCTCCTTGCCATGCGTGGGCTTCTCGTTGCAGAGCACAGACTCTAGGGCTCAGGCTTCAGTAGGTGCGGTATGTGGGCTCATTAGTTGTGAAGCAGGGGCTTAGTTGCTCTGTAGCACCTGGAATCTTCCTGGACCAGGGATCGTACCTATCTTCTGTCCCCTGCATTATCAGGAGGCTTCTTATCCACTGCACCACCAGGGAAGTCCTAATTAACACTTTTCATAAGTTACTGGTCTACTAGAAATTGAAAATAATGAAGGAGAGGAAAAACTTTGTCCTTTACCCTCTTGGATTCAGTACCTGGGGTCCTGCAAATTAAACTGACAAAAAAAGATTACCAGAGAAAGGATTTATTATGTGTGTATACAGAGGCTTTTGCAGAAAAGACATGAAGACAAAGATGCAATTAGACTCAATGGTTTAGATACCATTTTAACAAAGAGTCATAAATGTAGAGAGATAATTAGACAAAGGAAGGAGAGAGTGTCGAATTTTTAGGGCAAGTAGATAGTGGGAAGATAAGTATATGGGGAAAGCTGAAGAACTGTACAAAAAAGATCTTCACAACCAAGATGATCACAATGGTGTGATCACTCACCTAGAGCCAGACATCCTGGAATGTGAAGTCAAGTGGGCCTTAGAAAGCATCACTACGAACAAAGCTAGTGGAGGTGATGGAATTCCATTTGAGCTATTTCAAATCCTGAAAGATGATGCTGTGAAAGTGCTGCACTCAATATGCCAACAAATTTGGAAAACTCAGCAGTGGCCACAGGACTGGAAAAGGTCAGTTTTCATTCCAATCTCAAAGAAAGGCAATGCCAAAGAATGTTCAAACTACTGCACAATTGTACTCATCTCCCATGCTAGTAAAGTAATGCTCAAAATTCTCCAAGCCAGACTTCAGCAATATGTGAACCGTGAACTTCCTGATGTTCAAGCTGGTTTTAAAAAAGGCAGAGGAACCAGAGATCAAATTGCCAACATCTGCTGGATCATGGAAAAAGCAAGAGAGTTCCAGAAAAACATCTATTTCTGCTTTATTGACTATGCCAAAGCCTTTGACTGTGTGGATCACAATAAACTGTGGAAAATTCTGAAAGAGGTGGGAATACNTAGCCGCCCCTCTCCGAGCTCAGGTAGTCCCGGCTCTTAAATGAGAGAGCAGACGGCACGATTCCTACAGCCTCGTCCAGGCCTGAAGGTGAGTTTCGGCCCGGTCCCCGCCTACCCGAGGTGGAGGGAGAGGTGCCCGGGCAGCCCCGACCCGGGCCGGGCGCCCAGGCCCCGGTCCACACATACCTGTCTGCGTCCCGGCCGCCGCTCTGCGCTCTCCAGCCCGGCCCACCTGGGCTCAGGTAACACAACGTTTGCGCAACTTCCGGAGGCCGGCCCCCGGCAAGTGAACCCGCCGGCCCAGGAATTACTCGAAAAGGGAGAAGGAAAACCTGGCAGCGGGCCGGAACTGAACCCAGGCTTGCTGTCCGTCAGCTCGGCGCCGGGACCTGGTCTCAGGAGCCCTGCCGACCCCAGGAAGCCCTTCCGAAGAGCTGGGCCCGCCCATCCCCAGCTGCCCTGGCCCACACGTGGAGCCCAGTATGGCAAGGTCACCCATCTTGCGGATGGAAAAACTGAGTCCCCCTTGTCCCTGCCACAATGACCGCCAGTTAATATATTAACTTTTCCTGGTGTTAGTTAACCCATTTTAATCTTCCCAACAATTCCTATGAAGGGAGCTCTATTATTATCCCCATTTGACTAACGGAAAACCGAGGCTGGGACAGGCTGAGTCAGTTGCCAAAGTCACCCTGCAGAGTCCAACTTGGGCTCTTTCTCCTCTGACCAAACCTTAATTAACACCACTCCCCTTTCTGGCTGTGTGTCCCTGAGTAGGTTGCTGAACCTCTCTGGTCTTCCATTCTGTCTAAAGGAGAGTCCCAGCTTCCAGGCCAGGTCAATGTGAGTTCTTAGAGCTTGAGAGTGCCTACTGAAGCTTTGAGCAAGCTGTAAACATTAGTAATTGACAGCAATAATAACTAGAATTTCAGATTGCCAGACACAGTCCTTGTTTAAATCTCTATACTACCCTGAGAGGGCGAAGCTATTTGATCCCCATTTTACAGATGAAGAGACAGTAGTAGCCCTGCCAGAAGGAACCCCTGGGAGGGAGGTGACCATCTCTCCTGCCACCAAGCTCTATTACATCACTTAGGGTGGCACATTCGATGAAGCCAGTTTTCACTGGGATCCTGTGGTCCAAAGAAGGAAGTGAGCACTGGCCTCAAACATGAGCCCCAAGGAAGTGAAAGGACCCAGTTCCACATCTGTGCCTGGTGGGGGCTGCACCAGCATTGAGGTGGAGGGCACAAGGGGACAGGAACTGATTCAAGGAACAACTCTCTTCCACCTGGGAGTGAATCAGCTCTGAGACCTCTTCCAGCCCCTGGGTCCTGATTTTAGGAGGATAAGGGAGGTGACAAGACCATCATTGTCCACAGCAGACTGCTGGGTCCCTTCCTAACCCTCTACTAAGGCGACAGTGGGGAAGGAAGCTGTGCTCAGTTAGGCTCTAACAGTAGTAAAATCAAGGCAATGATGACAAGTTTTCTAAAACAGGTAGAACTTCTCCAAGTGCTTGCTTTGTACCTGGCATTTGTTCTAAGCTCTTTCTAGGAATTAACTCATTTATTAATCCTCACACGTACACTGTAAGGTAAGTACTACTATTATGACCATTTTACAGTTGAGAAAACCAAGGCATGGAGAGTGAGGCCACATGTCTGAGGTCACATGGCTAATAAATGGCAGAGCCAGAACATGAACCGAGGCCTGGGTCTGGGTGTCTGAGGTCACATGGCTAATAAATGGCAGAGCCAGAACATGAACCGAGGCCTGGGTCTGGGGAGCAGGGGTGTGGAGGAGACAGTCCCCAGTCTCCTGCTAGTCTTTGGGCACTCACCAGGGGACTCCTAGGGAATCTCTAGCCTCCCTCCCTGGGCCCCAGAGAGAGAAGTCAACTTGGCTATGGTTCTGGACCTGTTTCCTCAGCTATGAAGGCAGAAATGGCAATGTTTTCCCAGCAGAAATCAGATGTCATCACTGCTCTGCTTAAGCCACCCCAGCCCCAGCCCCTGAGACTCCCTATCACCTGAGAACAAAATCCAAACTCTCCACTTGGCCCTCCTCTCAGTCCTCCTCCTCTGCCACCTCCTCCCCAGCCTTCCCTGCTCCAGCCTCTGAGTCCTCCCTGCTGTTCCTGAGCACACCAAGGTTTCTCCTGCCTCAGGGCCTTTCCATCATCCTTTCTCTGCCTGGAACCTTCCATTTTCACTTCCTCAGAGAGGTTTCCCTGACCACCCTGGGGCTCCTGCCAACTCTCTTACCCAGTTAGTTCCCTTCCGAGCATTCATTGCACCCTGTCATTTTAGATATTCACTACCACCTGAAAGTCCCTTGAACAGCATGGAGATCAAACCAATCAATCTTAAGGGAAATCAACCCTGAATACTCATTGGAGGGACTGATGCTGAAGTTGAAGCTCCAGTATTTTGGTCATCTGATGCAAACAGCCAACTCATTGGAAAAGTCCCTGGTGCTGGGAAAGACTGAAGGCAGAAGAAGAAGAAGGTGTCAGAGGATGAGATGGCTGGATGGCATCATCAATGCAATGGGCAAACTTTGGGAGATGATGAGGGACAGAGAGGCCTGGCGTGCTGCAGTCCATGGGGTCACAAAGAGTTGGACACGACTGAGTGACTGAACATCAACAACACCCACCTGTTTCCTATCTCTCCCATGGGCTAGAACTCCATCCTCCAGGGACAAGGCATAAAAGGGGACAACACAGACGAAGTAGGCAGGCCACCTGAAAGATCAAGGCCCCTCAGCACCAAGCCTCCTCCCAACCCCCTACTCTGCCCAGGCCGTCCTCCACCAGTCCCACTCCTGCTCCAGCCTGCAGGAGCCCCTGCTCAGGCTGGGCTCCAGACATTTCTAACTGAATCCTATTTTGCCTCCTAAGATGCCACATCCAAGTCTCTGCACACACTGCGTCCTTTGCTGGCAGTGCCCTTTTCCACTCCCTCTCCCTGGCCACCCCTGTAGCTTTGATTCTAGGACTAGCCTGACTGAGTTCAAATCTCAACTCCACCAGTGATCAGCTATAAAACTTGGGTAAGATACTTCTCCATGCCTTGGTTTCCCCAACTGTAAAACAGGATCCCTAATAGTGCCTCCCTCCCAGCATGAGGCCCGTGCTTGACAAATGCCACCAAGATGTGAGCTATGATAACTCTTCAACCAAATAGATGCTCCTGTGCCCAGCTCCTCTGTGAGGCCTTCTAGATGCTCCTGTGCCCAGCTCCTCTGTAAGGCCTTCATCAGCCCAGACAGAACGCTGACCACTTCTCTCAGAGGTTACAAATCTAAGAATGCGGTCACGTGAATAGATATTTCTCCAAAGAAGGTACACAAGTGGTCAGTAAGCACAAGAAAAGATGCTCAGCATCGCTGATCATTAGGGAAATGCAAACCAAAACCAGAATGAGATACCATACCACACCCATAAGATACCCATCATCAGTCAAACAATAACAGAAAATAACAAATGTGGATGGAGAATGAGGTGAAATTAGAAACTTGGTGCACTGCTGGGATATAAAATGGTTCAGCCACTATGGAAAGAGTATGGCACTTAAGCAAAAATTTTTAACAGACTTACTATGGAATCCAGCAAACCTACTTCAAGTATATGACCAAAAGAACTAAAGGCGGGGACTTGAACAGATACTTGTACATCAGTGTTCACAGCAGCATTATTCACAATAGCCAAAAGAAGGAAACAACCCAAGTGTCCCCTGACAGATAAATACTCAAAATGTGGGGTACGGTATATACACATAGTGCAATGTCATTTAGCCTTAAAAAGGAAGGAAATTCTGACACATGCTATACAACACAGATGACTCTTGAAGTCATCATGCTAAGTGAAATAAGCCAGTCACAAAAGAACAAATACTGCCTGATTCCACTTATATGAGGTTCCTCAAGTCGTCGGATTCATAGAGGCAGAAAGAAGAACGGTGACGGCCAGGGGCGGGAGAGCGAAGAGAGCGAGGAGTTACTATTCACTGGGTATGGAGCTTCCATTAGCAGTGGTTGCACAACACTGTAATGAACGTAATGCGACTAGACTGTACACTTAGAAATGATTAAAATGGTAAACTGCATTTTATTAATACATACATTAAAAAAAAAAAGAATAAGAAGGTTTAGAGTCTGAAGCCAGATTCCTGGGATTCCAATTCCAGCTCTAGGTGCAAGATATTAAACATCTCTTGTGCTCAGTTTCCCTTTATAAGGAGGAAATAACAGCAGAAACTACTTTCCGTCATAGAACTGACAGAATTGAAGGAGTTCACGCTTGTAAATTACTTAGCACACAGGAAGGGATCCAGAGGTGTCAGTGATTTCTATTCTTTCCTGAGGGGGCAGGAGGTGTGGTTTCTGATGTTTATCATTTTTATGACATTGTGCACTCCCACCTCACCCCTGTCTTCCACCTGCTTCTCCTTTTCTTTAGCAGAAGTCCAGCCCAGAATTGGGTGGAGACAGAAAGGCCCTCTCCTGCCCCAGAGGGAGCCAGGAAGGCTCCAGGCAGCAGAGATTGCCAGGCAGCAGGACAGCTGCCAGGGCGAGAGACACCCAGCTGGGGCATCCTCCAGGCCCATGCCAGGCCCCACACTATTTCTGGAGTTTTCCCAGACGTTCGTGCCCTGGCCTGCCTGCAGTCAGCTTTGCCCAGGGCAACCTTGCACAAACCTCAGGAAGGGAAAGGTAAACAGGCCACAGAAACGGTGTGGGTGCAGTTGCCTAAGGCAGCAATCTCCCGTTTGGCCCACCAACTGCACACCTCCACCAGCTCAGTCCTCTGGGCCTCAGGTCTGCACCTGAGCTTGCCAAACCAGGACAAAGGGACTCGCAGTGCAGACTAAGAGAGATACTGCGCGCAAAGCCTTAGGGAAGGGCCTGGCACACAGGATGCGGAAGGTGGAGTTGGGACAGACCCACAACCAAGCCCACTTCCTGTCCCGGACTGCCCTCTGCCTGAGCCGAAGCTCACCATCATAGCTTCTTTTCTCGGCGCAGAGATGTCAAGAACCTTGTCCAAAGTCACAAGAAAGTTAATGACAGATCATAGACAGGGCAGTGGTCTCATGATTAGATAAATAATCTATAATACCCATATATTTTTTTCAACCAGGTGATACATGTGCATGGCTTAAATTTAAGCTATAAAGGAAATTAAAACAAGAAAAACACCTCCCTCCACTCCTATCCCCAGCCACCCAGTTCCCCTCCCTGCAAGAATCATTATGATCAGATGATTATATGTCCTTCCAGGGAGATTTCAGGCACATACAAGCAACAATGGACATATATTCTTTCTATTTTTTTTTACACATAGCAACATGTTCTGTGCATTGTTTTCATCTTACTCTTTCACTGAATAATATATGTTCTTAATATGTGTTATTAGCATGTTATTAATTATAATATTATTAATAAACTTAATAATATATGTTGTACTACATAAAGAGCCCATCAGTTCCTACCGATGGCCACTGAGCGTGTGTCTAGTCTCTATTAAAAACCACATTGTGTGAAAAAAAAAAAAGAAAAACCACACTGTGGGACTTCCCCGGTGGGCCAGTGGTTAAGAATCTGCCTGCCGGTGCAGGGGACATGGCTTCTATCCCTGGTCCAAGAAGATCCCACATGCCATGGAGCAACTAAGCCACAACAAATGAAGCCTCCAAGTTCTAGAGGCCATGATCCACCGCAAGAAAAGCCACCACGATGAGAAGCCTGCAACTAGAGAAAGCCCAGGCAGCAACGAAGACCCAGCCCAGCCAAAAATAAACAAATAAATAAGAGTTCTCAGGCAGAGCCTAAAAAAAAAAAAAAACCCACACTGTGGCCTCACTGCACCTATATCATTCTGCCCAGAAGTGGGACAGCTAGGTCAGGGGGATGCATGTGTAATTGTGACAGAGATGAGGGACTGTGATCCAGGGAGTCGATCTCCCACCAGCAGAACACACAACAAATGATCAATAAATGTTAGCATTAGTCATTTTGATTCCTAGGGCTTTGGGCACCCCTCAGCTTCACACTGGAGGCGATTACCTCATTTACCTCACCCTAGCCCCTCCCTGCATCACATTCCAGTCCAGGAAGATAATAAACTCGCTAATAAGTGAAATTATAGGACATTGGATGGGGTAAATGCTACTGAGAAAAACAAAATAGACAAGGCAGAGCATATAAAGTGAGTAAATATTTGTTGAAAGAATGAAGACTTGTTTTCTTTCTGAATTTCCAGAGCTCTCCTCCCTTTAGAGCCAGGAGACTGGTTTGGAGGAGAGAGGATAAATAATTCCCCTTGAAGAGATTCTAGACTCCCAGATGCTACAATTCTGAGTGTCTAGGATTCTAAGATGGAAGCCAGACAGATTGGGAACCAGCCCCAGAGTTGCCAAGTCTGACAATGTGGTTTTGGGCAAAAGGGCTTAACTTCTTAGAACCTCAGTTTAGTGAAAGTGAAGTCACTCAGTCCTGTCCAACTCTTTGTGACCCTGTGGACTGTAGCCCACCAGGCTCCCTCTGTCCATGGGATTCTCCAGGCAAAAATACTGGAGTGGGTTACCATTTCCTTCTCCAGGGGATCTTCCCAACCCAGGGATCAAACCTGGATCTCCCACATTGCAAGCAGATGCTTTAACCTCTGAGCTACCAGGGAAGCCCGTTTGCCCACCTACAAAAGGAAACCAGTAACAACCAGCAGGTGNTGGGTTACCATTTCCTTCTCCAGGGGATCTTCCCAACCCAGGGATCAAACCTGGATCTCCCACATTGCAAGCAGATGCTTTAACCTCTGAGCTACCAGGGAAGCCCGTTTGCCCACCTACAAAAGGAAACCAGTAACAACCAGCAGGTGGGGAGGGGGTTCCCCAGGAGGTAAGGCCTGGTGTAGGTCAGATGCTCTACTAGGGGGGGGTCCTGTGCCCAGGACCAAGTCCAGTGTCTCTGGTGGGTGACTAGCGTCTTTGGCTGAGGGCTGTGCCTGCCCTTTTGCCCAACCGGGAGGAGATTCCCAAGAGTCCTACAGCAATTCCAGGGCCAAAGCATCTGTTGCCCACCTGGTACCTAGCTCAGAAATGTCAGTCCTGCCTGAGCCACCCGTATTTTCTCTCTGAGAGGGAGAGCTCTGTAATTCAGAGCTCTGCAAGCAGAAGGATCTCAAGTGAGCCCTAAGTCCACCCCTGCCTTTCTGGAGAAATGAAGACAGATGGTGGGGAGAAGACCCCAGGCCGGTGCTGGGGAGAGGCAGCCTGGAGTGGATGCAGCCAGGGCTCTCATGTTCCTGTTGATAAGAGGCTAAGAAAGCGACCCCCAGTTACCCGTCAGGGTCTCTCAAGGCAAATCTAGATCTATTACGCTAGAGACTGCGAAATGGAGCAGAAAAATCTGAATCAGATTCTCTGCCAGACTTCGTCTTTCTGAGCCTCAGCGTTCTCATCTGTGAAATGGGGTGTCCTCACGTCTCCGCAGGTAGGACTCGGAGAGAACACGCACCGCAGGGGTGAATACAGCCCCCCTTACACCCGGGTTCGCGCCCCGGACCACCCGCGCCCTCACAAGGAGCCTCACCTAGGCGAGTCCCGCTCCTCCAGTGCGGGTCTTGAGGAGGCTGACAGCTCGGACCCAGTCAGGCGGGGAATGGCCGCACCCAACACGGCTCGGGAGGCCCGAGCCTCACGTGAGGACCCGCGGGGGCCTCTTCGGGGCTGTGCTCCGCACCTGAGATAAGCCGGAGAACCTGACTGTCTCAAGGTCCCAGACAGAGCGAAGGTCTGGGGGCACAGAGGGGAAGGGAAAATCCCGGGGAGCCGGGGGAAGGGGAAATGAGCGCGTCGCTTCACCCCCGTCCCCGACACCAGAATGGTTTGCCCCGGACATCCTGATTGGTTTCTCGCTTCCGTTCGAACTCCGCGCCGCCCGCATTGCCAGGCAACGGCTTAGCTTCGGCGTGGCGTGGGAGCGCCAGGTCTTCGCAGTCCCTCCCCGCCCCTCACCTTCCCGGTGGTCTCAGGTTTTTGGGCAGCCTCTTTAGGGCTATAGTCCATTGGGTCGCTAAGAGTCGGACACGACTGAGCGACTTCACTTTCACTTTTCACTTTCATGCATGGGAGAAGGAAATGGCAACCCACTCCAGTGTTCTTGCCTGGAGAATCCCACGGACGGGGGAGCCTGGTGGGCTGCCTTCTATGGGGTCGCACAGACTCGGACACGACGGAAGCGACTTAGCAGCAGCAGCAGCAGTCCTGACTTCAGCTGACAGGCTATGTGAACCGGTGCAAGCCGGTTTCCCTCTCTCTTCCCCTAACTGCTCAATGCTGAGCAAGTTAGTGTGAAGATGGGCATGCCCAGCAGTCCCGAAATTTACTAAGGATATAACCAAAGATGTGAGCGAAGATTAATAGAGTCCTGCGTTATTTATCATGGCAAAATAATGAAAATAACTTAAGTGCTCAGTGAAAGGAAATTGGTTATATAAATGCATCCTGCGGAAGAACTGAATTTATTGAGTTTGTTTTTACATATACCAGAAGCTTTGCATGACAAAACACTCATCGCTGCTCATGGCATAACCCTCTGATAAGTACCTTTAAATATCCTCACTTTTTGATGAGGAACATTATACAGTCATTAAAAATGATGAGTGTTGTTTAAGAAAACACTAAGAAAGACTGAATTTTTCAAAAGTATGTTTCAAAGCACTATGTACAACATAAATATGCATTAAATATGTAATGGTAATATCACATGTACTATATTTATGTATTGGACTTCCCAGGTGGCCCTAGTGGTAAAAAATCTGCCTGCCAATGCAGGAGACACAGGTTTGATCCCTGTGTCAGGAAGATCTCCTGGAGAAGGAGAAAGAATACTCTAGTATTCTTGCCTGGAAAATTCCATGGGCAGAGGAGCCTGGAGGGCTATAGTTCATGGTACCGTAAAGAGTCAGGCAAGACTGAGCACAATGCACATTTTTCAGTTCAGTTCAGTTCAGTTCAGTTCAGTCACTCAGTCGTGTTTGACTCTTTGCAACCCCATGAACCGCAGCACGCCAGGCCTCCCTGTCCATCACCAACTCCCGGAGTNTGGAGGCCTTTGTGGGAGTTCTCACTAGGGTTAGGAGTTTGGTAGTCTTGAGTCGTGCTGTCAACACTCCCACTCTAAAGTCTCAGGGCCTGATCTCTGGCCAGGGAACTGAGATTCCACAGGTGGGTTGTTATGGCATTCCAGAGGAGTAAAACAAACACACTAAAACAAGAAACAAATGCAAACCCCAGACAAATGACAAATGCAAAATCAGGCAATTATTAGCAAAAATAATGGAATATATACACAGACATATATAAACATAAACAAAACCAAAACAGTCCCCAAAAAAGAAAGTAGAAGAAATTGACCTGGCAAGCAAAGGAAAGCAAAAATGTTATCAGCTATTTAAAAACAAAACTAACTAAAATATAAACTGGAAAACAAAACCAAAGCAGTGTGCCAACTGGGGAATAAAGCAAAGAAAGCAAAAAACAGACTCATCAATATGGTGAGAAAAAGAAGAAAAGAAAGAAACAATTGAAAAGCAAAGTTGAAGAGAGGTAAAAGAGATTTATATATTAAAGAATAGCTACAACAGGAAAAGAATAAGAAAAACAAACGAATATATGTAGAAAAATAATAAGTTGAAAAATATTTTTTAAATTAAAAAAAGAAATCAAAAAAGGAAAAAAGCCCTAAAACCTCAAAAGGCCAATGTCGAGGCAGAAATATTTAAAGGACATAAAAAATATGATTAAGAAAAAAAAGAAGCAAAAACAAAATTCTCAAAAGTGTAAATAAATTTAATAGTACTAATTAAATCAACAACTATAGCAATAGAAGGGGGGAAAAATGAAAAAAGAAAAAAAAATCCAGAAGCAACTACCAAACAAGTTAAAATATAAGAATAATAAATAGTTTTCTTGGATCTCAGTTGTCAATATCTTTTCTGTTTCTGTGAGTCACAGACTACCTCATCTGCCTAGGATGCCTTCCAACAGGTCCAGAGCTGGTCTCTGCACCTGTTATAGGGGCAGTTCTGACTAGTCTGTTCCTACTCCTGCATGTGCTTGCCTCTAATGTCCGCATCTGCCAGTGCTAGTGCGGTTTATTTTGCAGGACATCTCACTGTCCTTTTACATGTTCCATAGGCAGAGTCTGCCTAGTTGATTGTGTGGATTTAATCTGCAGCTTGTACCACTGGTGGGAAGATTATGGGTTCTCTTCCTTATCCACACTGCCCTTGGGTTTCAATTGTGGTTTTATCTCCACCTCTGTGTGCAAATCATCCATAGGAGTTTGCTTCTGAGGCTGCCCTGGAGGACTTGGGCCTGCCCCAGGGAGGNCTTGTACCACTGGTGGGAAGATTATGGGTTCTCTTCCTTATCCACACTGCCCTTGGGTTTCAATTGTGGTTTTATCTCCACCTCTGTGTGCAAATCATCCATAGGAGTTTGCTTCTGAGGCTGCCCTGGAGGACTTGGGCCTGCCCCAGGGAGGAGCAGGTGTGGAGGTGGGGTAGGTGCTTGAATCGCAGGGGCCCTGGCAGTATCAGGTACTCAGGGGAGCTGGAGGCTAGGACAGCAGGAAATATGGCACTCTGCAGGTTTTTTTCTGGTTGCTCTGTCCCAGTGGGGATTGTGTGAGCAGGTGGCTCGGTAGCTTGGATCATGGGGACCTTGGCAATAACAGATATACAGGGGTGCTATCTACTGCCACAGAAGCTTTGGTGCTATTAGGATTTTTTCTAGCTTCTGGCAGCTCTGCCCCAGTGAGTATTGAGATGTGGCACAGCTGCCTGAATCATGGGAACTCTAGTGGCACCAAGTGTATAGGGACATCAACTGCCTCTGCCGCAAAAGCTATGATCCTATTAGTCTTTTTCTAGCCTCTGGCAGCTGGCGACCAGAGGACCTGTTTGGCTGGTCTTTCCCTGTTGCATGGCCCACCCAGGCACTTACAGGGCCTCTGTTTGGGGTCCTTCTCTGTTTTTCAGCAAATCAGGCACTTAAAGGATCCTCTGGCTGGGATCCTGAATGAGATGTGTTCAGTCACTCAGTCGTGTCCAACTCTTTACAACCCAGTGGACTGTAGCCCTTCAGGCTCCTCTGCCCATGGGTGGATCGCTCTCCAATCTCTCTGCTCCAGCTTTCAGCTGCTGTGCTTTCTAGGGGACTTGCATCCCTTTCTGGGGTATGTACGGGGATCTTCCCAACCCAGGGATCAAACTCAAATAGGATTGTCTGTGTGGTTGTCATTCCATTCTGACGCTCACAGATAAGCTGCTTCACTCTCCAACAGCCTCAAATGCTTCACTTCTGTCCCAAACAGTTGCCCTGATGTGGGGATCTGACCCCTGCTTCAGTTCCCTCACCCCTCCACGTGCAGATACATTTCTACTCACTCTCCTCTTTCTCCCCCTCCTTCCTTTGTCTAACCAAGATTTGCGTGGTTCTATATATTCTTTTCCCATAGTCAGGACGCCCTCTCACTCTCAGCTGGTGTTTTGCAAGATCGTCTGTATCTGGAGATGTATGCCTGATACATCCTTGGAGGGAGATGTACTCCATGTCCACCTACTCCTCTACCATCTTGGATCTCTAGATTCCCTATTATCGAGTAAAGATGAAATCTCTTGAGGGTACATTTAGTAAAATCAAATATGTACATTTAACTATCAATATCCCCAACAATTCCATGTTGTTATCTTGCTGGTTAACATAAGTGTGTTTGCTTTCTTTTCAAGACTAGATTTTAAACTCATTAAGGTAGAGCGTCTACTAGTAGAGTCTAAGATCTATAACACAGCAGATGGGAGGGCAAACAAAAACCTTACTAACTTGGATGTTTGAGCAGCTATAATATTTCACAGCATGGAGGCTTGGTGTAACTCATTCATACAACTACAGAGTTTTCTGCTGTCTCTTTCTGCAGGCTCCTGGAATTGTGTGTAGTGTCCTAGCTACTGGAGTAAGGTAAGGGAGTTAGAGAAGGCGAGGTTCAAGGAAAAAAAAAAAAAAGAGAGACCGGAACTTTACAGGAACGGATCACCTTTAATGAGGTGAGAAGGGGCAGCAGTCAGATTAGTGGGCTGCTACGTTAAATCAAGAAGAGAGCAGGTATACATAGAAAACATATATGTGTGGAGATGCATCATTTTGAGGGGGTCTGTTTTTCCTCATGATTATTTTTGATTAGTTAGCTTTCAACAACTGGGGTAAGGAATTCCTGAGACCGGCCGGAGACTGGGATTGGCTGCTGAAGGTCATCAATCTTAATGTCCATTCCTTTCTTTGGGGGAGAAAGTTCTTTATTCTGTATAGAATGGTGGGGAGGATCTGGAGGGGAGTTTTAACTCCCAAATACTACATGTATTTTGAGGCGTGCAGCTTTCCTTCAGTCGGTGTGTTGAATGACAGCTTCATGTGAATTACTGAGACTTAAAAGTTGGTAGTAGCTTGGGCCATGGGTGGTACAGGGCCAGTTAGTGAAAAGCTTCCACTGTAATCAGCTGTGTGTTCATCATATATTCATCACGTGTCCCCAGTGTTAGTCCATGATTGATAGTATAAGAAGGGCTTATACTGTAAATGGACTGGGCTACAGTCCAAAGGGTCACAAAGAGTCGAACATGACTGAGTGACTAAGTCTAATGGACATTTTAAAAAGTAAGTTATTGCTATTTCAGAAATGTCTGTGTATTCTTAGGCTATATTGCCCAGCATACAGCATGTTCTTAATAAATGTTGACAAGCACTGAATTAAGATAAATTAATTTTTTGCAGGTCATTTAAAATAACACATCAGAGACTTAAAGGCTCTACTTGCTAATCCATTTTGGTTAAAAAAATCAAATCATGTTCAGTCAGAGAGAGCCAAGGTAATGGTTGTTTTTATGTCCTTTGAATAATGATTATCAGTCTGTTAAACACCAGTAAGAGTCTAACCATTGGGTTAAAACAGAATTACTTCAGGGAAGCCATGGAACTAACGGCCTGGGGATATCAACTCTGCTCTCTCACTGATGCCATTCATTTCATTGGTTTTGTTTTTCCATTCACAAAGTAGAGCTAAAGACAGTTTAATACTGCCTCTCCTGGAAGGATGACTTGTGCACTTAAATCACGGTTCACATTGCGTGACTGGAAAGTAGAACAGAAGGTGTGTGACTAGATTCTTAGCCACTTGGGGGAAGAATATGAAAGCTCATGACAGCATTTGTCATTTGGTTCATCTCTGTAGTATATCAGTTAAGAGATTAGCTATAGTGTGAGGGCAATGAGTGTGGGGTGGGGCAGAAGGAGAGGAAGATTTGGTCCTTTCTTCGTCATCCCTTTCTAGAGTCCCCCTTCGACTCCCCCTTCAGGAAGTGGAATAGGAAGAAACAAAAAACACTACATTCATCGGTTTCTCTGGGGCAACCACAACTTAGGCAGTAAGCAGGTCACTTGAAACAAGGACAGAGATTGCTATAAAACTGACAGGTACTCTCGCTCACACCACATTAGCACATACAGGACGACACAGGCACAGGAGTTTCCTGCACAACGCAAGCGATCAGAGCAAAACAACAATGACTGTCCTGTGTGACACGGCCGTGGTGAGTGGTCAGGATCGCCCCTGTGTTGGTACAGTTAGCCCTAGGATCTCAGGAGAGCAGATTTCTAAGGAATGAGGCTGGAGTGGGGTCTTTGGGGGTTTAATTTCTTTAAAACACAGAGCTGACTTTAACACTGACCCTGGTCTGTTGGAGAAAAAGAAAAAGTAGCCAGAAGGTACAATGGGGTGAAAACCATAGCTCTTCCCTAATGGCTTTGGCATTGTTGGCATTAGCTTGTGAAATTCTTGGCATCACAAACTGCACATGGTCTCTGCTTATAGAGTTATGTTGGCCCTATCTCCTAGGGAAGCTTAGCCAGCCTTTTAGGATCTATATAGATTTATTTTAACCAAGGAAGCTGGGTCCCTGAGAGGGGTGATGATTCTCCCAAGATGACTGGCAGGCAAGGAGTACCCCTGGATGCAGGGAGTGAAACCACCTAGCGATGCATTTGGACAGTTCCTGGGGGAGGGGCCTGGTCGTCACCACTTACTAAATGTGGGATATGGGATAAGTTACCTAACCTCTCTGTGCATTGTTATTCCTCTGTGACTTATTATCCTCTCATCTTCCTCATGGAGGATGAATTGATATCACTGAGAATGATAAAACACATACTCTGAAATAGCAGATCTCTGCAGGCATAGCTTCTAGTTAACTTGGCCACTTAATATAATGAACAATAAGGACAGAGAAAGAATTTGGTGAGTATATTTTTTCAAATAGAAGTATAATTGATTTGCAATGTTGTATTAGCTTCTGGTATACAGCAAAATGATTCAGTTAGGGTAGGGTAGTCGCTCAGTCATGTCCAACTCTTTGCGACCCTATGGAGTGTAGCCCACCAGGCTCCTCTGTCCATGGGATTCTCCAGGCCAGAATACTGGAGAGGGTTGCCATTTCCTTCTCCAGGGGGTCTTCCCGACCCAGGGATCGAAGCTGGGTCTCCTGCATCACAGGCAGATGCTTTACCCTCCATGCCACCAGGGAAGCTATGTATAACTGAGTAAATAGACCATAATTTCCCTTATGGTTTATTATAGGATATTGAATACAGTTCCATGTGCTACACAGTAGGTCCTTGTTGATTATCTATTTATATGTAGTAGTGTACATATATTAATCCCAAACTCCTAATTTATCTTCCCCCCACCCCTTTTCCCCTCTGGTAACCATCAGTTTGTTCTATATGTCTGCAAGTCTCTTTCTGTTTTGCAAATAAGCTCCTTTGTATCATATTTTAGATTCCACATATAAGTGATATCATACATTTATCTTTCTCTTTCTGGCTTACTTCACTTAGTGTGATAATCTCTAGGTTCATCCATATTGCTGCAAATGGCATTCTTTCTTTCCTTTTTTATGACTGCATAATAGTCCGTTGTATATATGTGTCACATCTCCTTTTCCATTTGTCGATGGACACTGAGGTCGCTTCCATATTTCAGCTATNACATTTATCTTTCTCTTTCTGGCTTACTTCACTTAGTGTGATAATCTCTAGGTTCATCCATATTGCTGCAAATGGCATTCTTTCTTTCCTTTTTTATGACTGCATAATAGTCCGTTGTATATATGTGTCACATCTCCTTTTCCATTTGTCGATGGACACTGAGGTCGCTTCCATATTTCAGCTATTGTAAACAGTGCCCCTATAAACATTAGGGTGGTTGTATCTTTTCAAATTAGAGTATTAAATGTTAATAGTCATGTGATTATTTTTACCTCTGAGTCTCCCACCAGCCTAATGAAGCAGATTGGGACTGCTTTCTCCACTGTACAGATTAACAATGAATTTAAGTGATTTAACACCATCAGATACTGTATGCCCAAGAAAAAGGACATGAATCTAGGTTGATGACTTCAAGTACAACATTCTGCCCTTGAATGGTTTAGATGCAAGATTTCTGAACTGAAAGCCATTGTATTTAAACAATTTTTGGGATAGTTTTGTGTTCTAAGGGCTTCCCTGGTGGCTCAGAGGTTAAAGTGTCTGCCTCCAATGCGGGAGACCCAGGTTCGATCCCTGGGTCGGGAAGATCCCCTGGAGAAGGAAATGGCAACCCACTCCAGTATTCTTGCCTGGAGAATCCCATGGACAGAGAAGCCTAGTAGGTTACAGTCCACGGGGTCGCAAAGAGTCGGACACGACTGAGCGACTTCACCTTCACCTTTGTGTTCTAAAGCCATGTCCATTTCTGGTTTCTCTGAGGACATCTGTTGGACTGTCAGCAAGAAACACGACAGGGTAAAGGACATTATAATAAGATTAGAAATTAGAGGTGCAAGCACACTGGACATCCTCAATAGAGAGGCAAGGCAAATCTCATGGACTAGGAGCTGGCTGGGTTCTGGAGCATGTGCTGGCCGGGTTCTGGAGCACATCCCTACGTGGGGGTGAGCACGAATCACAGGTGAATTAGGAGACAAGTGTTCAGATATTCTCCTAGGGGATTTCACAGTAGAGTAACTACAGGGTTAAGCTGAACATGTCGGTGTCCTGACACTGCCCACTTTCCGGTGGTGCTTTCTGGACATCCTCAATAGAGAGGCAAGGCAAATCTCATGGACTAGGAGCTGGCTGGGTTCTGGAGCATGTGCTGGCCGGGTTCTGGAGCACATCCCTACGTGGGGGTGAGCACGAATCACAGGTGAATTAGGAGACAAGTGTTCAGATATTCTCCTAGGGGATTTCACAGTAGAGTAACTACAGGGTTAAGCTGAACATGTCGGTGTCCTGACACTGCCCACTTTCCGGTGGTGCTTTCTCTTACCTCTGTTTCCTATTAGACAGAGAAGGCGTGGTGTCCATTTGCCTGCCTCATAGATGGTATAGGAGAATTGTTGTCTGACTCTTTTGTGACCCTATTAACTGTAGCCTGATGGCTCCTCTGTCCATGGGGTTTTTCCAGGCAAGAATACTGGAGTGGGTTGCCATTTCCTTCTCCAGGGGATCGTCCCCACCCAGGAACAGAACTGATATCTCCTGCATTGCAGGCGGATTCCTTACCACGGAGACAGCAGGAAAGCCAGCACAGAAGAATCTGAGACTAAAATAATCTGAGCCTCTCAGAGAAGTGCTCTTCTGTGTATCATTCTTAAGAGCCAGCAAGAATTTTATCCAGCCCCTGCCCTGTGTTTCATAACCACTGAAATCTATAGTTTCAGATCAACAGCTTCATGGAGCACACCAGAGTGATTTGCAGATGTCATCTGATTTCTGATAAAAAGCTACATGACCTACAACACTTGTGCAGTTCTGACATGGCTGTCACATGGCTTAAAATGCCGCTCCTCTAGTGAGACAATGCTGAGATGAAACAGTGTGGGTGACTCTATGTTGATGACAACAGTAATGAGCTTCAGGGGCTGTGGCAACGCTGACCACAGACACCTGGTTCTAGTCCTCAGACTGGCACTAGCAGGCTGGAGAGCATCAGACGCAGCTTCTTCACCTGCCTTTGGGGTAACGAATATGAGCTCTACCTATCCTTCAAGGTAGGGGTGAGAATCTAGAGATTAAAGAGATGTGAAAGTGTTTTCTATAATACTCTAAAGATATAAGCAAATATAATAATGACATTAGAATTAAAGTCATTATTATATTTGGTAATTATTGATAAACCTGGTAACCCCAAGGTATGCTTACTCTAAGGCTTCAATAATGAAAATTAGAAATGAGTCAGTGAATACCAAAAAATGAAAGAGGAGACACAAAAAAAGGATTTACTTAAGAAATTTAAGGAAGTGATGCTCGAAAAGCTAAGGACCCTCTTTTCCAAGCAGGCTTCCTTTTACTTTTTAAAACTTCACAATGCTTCCTGGTGAGTTCACCAGGAATTCCCTGGTGACCTAGTGGTTAGGATTTCGGGCTTTTATGGCCGTCACCCCTGGTTCAGTCCCTGGTTGGGGAACCGAGGTCCTGCAATACGGGATCATAATGCTTTGTGTAGATAGAAGGTACAACAGGGCAAATTCTACATCTTTCTCATCTTTAGGGAAAGGTCGACTAACAGTAGCTCCTATACTGAATACTCGCCACATCCCGACCCTGCTCTTCATGCTTTATATGGATCCTGTCATTTAATCTCCACATTTTCTGGTGGAGGAAACTGAGTTGCAGCAAGTGAGAGTCCTGGAACTAAGTTGTGGACCCAGGACTTCTGATTCCGGAGCTCGTGTCCTTTATCATCAGACTCCAGAGATAAGACAGCGTTGTTGAATGAATGAATGATTACGGGAGACGAAAGTAGACATCTGCTGATTATCTGGAGGCATATTAGGCCCATTTGGGCTTATCTGGGCCAATCTCACTTTACAGGGTTTTTAAAATATCAGTTACATTAGTACAGCATTTGGCATCATGACCTTTTGGTTTCCTCTTATGATTTCTTGCCTCTAGCATCTGCAAAAGATAAAAAATGAAGGCCATTTAAACCAACACGTCTAGGCACCTTCCCAACCTTAACTCACGGAAGGTGTGAGTCTGACCAACACGGAGCCCCGAGGGTGAAAGCAACTCACTTTCATTATGTTGAGAGTCGTTGATGAGCCTTGTCCATCCCCAGTGAGGGTCGGTGGTCACCGTGGGGTTCTGACAAAGGAAAGCTGGAGAAATTTTTAGCTCTTTGATTTTAGTTAGATTTTCACAGAGCACTTTCTTTGTGCATTCCTGTAATACCAGATAAATCAATCTTTCAATGTAAGTATAAAAAATAAATATTCTGGAGCCAAAGAGAAGTGTGTTGATTTCTCTGTTGTATGTCCTTAGTGCTCCTGCTTCCTTCAGTTGGTGTGGATCATGGGAACTCTGCTGTATTTGGTTTTGCATGGTGTTTTGCTTAATGCATTGAGTTTAACTACGTTGGTGATTTAAATGAATTGTTTTGTTCATTCACTCGTCTACCAGCTCTGTCATTCATCCAGAAAGTATTTTGAAACACCTGTTCTATGACTCTCCTGCAGGAACTTACCATTTAGTAGGTGAAGATGTGTATGAACATAAATACTGGATGTCCAGACAATAGAGAAGGGCTGCTTGAGTGCTAGATGATAAAAAGCTTTATCATTTGAGGGCAGTTAACATACTTCTAATTGAACTACTTTGGGGACAATTCCTGGAGGAGACCACTTCTGAGTGAGTCCTTGATGGAAGGGGGCGATTTAGATGGATGGGGGTTGGGGGAACAGGAATGGCTGGGACAAAGGGTTTTGTGGAGGATTCATGGATGTGAGGTTGGAAATTAAGAGCTATCATTTCTTAAGCCCCTATTTTTTTTATTATAAGTGCATTACAAAGAACATTTGATTTAATCCTGTGACTATTACTATAAAGCAAATGTTATGCTCTGGCGGGAAAGAAGAGAAAGCAGAGACTCAGTGAGAAACCAGATCAGGATTTAAACCTAGTCTCAGATCCTGATATCCTTGTGTCTCCCTGTTCAAGAGCTCTCGAACTGTGGAGGGTGCATTCACCAGGCTAAACAGTTTAGTTTTCAGGTTGGTATCCTGGAATCCTCATGTCTGACTGTTCATTGCCAGGAGACGATCTGAAGTTCAGAGAGGAGCTCTGATCCTGTCCCAGGGATGCTGAGCTCAACTGAAGCATGACCTGTCTCTGTCAGCAAGTGACCCTAGGGTCCCTAACCAACCTCATTCTCATCTACTTTCAGGTCAAGTTCCTGCTGCTGTTGACATTGTGGCTCACTCTCCTGGGGGAGGCGGCAGCTCAGAAACCCCCCAGAACTAATGATCCTGGGCTCTGCCCCCCTCTGGAGGACCACACTGTGAGGGTTGACATCCGTATCCGCAGGCAGAACCAGGGAGTTTCCTTCTCACGCAACTTGCAGAACCGCTCCATCTCCCCCTGGGATTACAAGTATGTGCCAAGGAGACTGATCTCCATGTTCTTAGGGAAAATATGTTAATTTATTTTAACCATACAGTAAAGAAGTTCAAAAATACAGAAAGAATAATAGTCCTTACATTGACTCTTAAAAGCAAAAATCCCACTTTCCCTCGGAGCTCCCCTTTTCTTGCTACTTTGGGCTAGGACCTCCTATGTGCTCAAAAGCCTGTTTTGCTTCCAGCCTCTCCTGATGCTTTGCCTTTTTCTGCTTCATGCAGCCCTGGGTTTGGAACTGAGAAACTTTCTTTGTGTTGGAAGAGAGGGCTCTTTAAATCAACCCACATAATGGTCTCTGCGTGGGGATAAGGGGGGGGGGACCTGAAAAGTCAGTTCAGAGAAAGCCACTCAGATTGGATTTCCATATTCAAGGAGTGGAGAGGGCAGAGTGGAGGAGAAAGGCCAGTTGGGGAAGGAAGATGCTAGGTGGGGATCTTCAGGGTACAGGCTTGGGATTTTGTCTTACACAGAGATTCTTGGAGTACCAAGCATTCATTTAGATGCTCTAAATATAAGTATGAAAACAGTCTGGGGACTATGAGAAGTGTTTCTGGGGCTGCCCACATGTATTTCCTTTCCTCCGGAAGGGAGTATGTACTGTGGCTAGTCAGCTGGATTGGCCTTTATGCCTCCTGGCAAGGAGGGAGAAATTGAGGGAGAAATTGAAAGAAGGCATTGGATTCACAACCCCCAGGGGTTTGGTTTTCTTTCCCAAGCAGCAGGCTTTGGAGACTGTGTACTGGGGGACCTCCAAGTGATGTTCAATCTCTAACCAAAGGATGAAAGATGGTTCTCATAATAAAAATATTTAAAAAAGAAACTAAAAGACCTAACATTTATGGATGCCAACGTTTCAGTGATGGTATTTCATATTCATTGTTATCACAGAGTGTTGGCAACAACCGCAAGGGAGAGGAATACGAGAATCTCCATTTTATAGTTGAGGGAATATAGACTTAGGGAGTTAAGCACCCTGCCAGGGGCCGGCATCTGAGTCCTGGCTGTCTGCTCCGCGCCTGCGCTGTAGCCCCGTGTTACCCGGCATCGCCTTCCTGCAGGTGGGAGCCCGGTGCACCGGGGTCCGCATCCTTTGTGCATCTCTCCTGCCAGATCTCACCATCCGCCTCTCCCTGCTCTTCCTGCAGCATCACCCGGGACCCCAACCGGTTCCCCTCTGAGATCGCGGAGGCCCAGTGCAGACACATTGGCTGCATCAACGCCGACGGACAGGAAGACAGGACCGTGAACTCCGCCCCCATCCAGCAGGAGTTTCTGGTCCTCCGGAGGAAGCGAAAGGGCTGTCCTGGCTTGTTCCTACTGGAGAAGGTGCTGGTGACCGTGGGCTGCACCTGCGTCACCCCCATGGTCCGCCACCTGCGTGACCCGCTGGCAGATGGGGTGGCAGATCAGCTCAGCTGAAGAAGCTGTGGAAGCGCCCCTTCTTAGCCAGCACTCTGTCATGAGTCCTACGTGGTTCCCATTTCTCTCCACTTCCCAGGTCTCTGTAATATCTGCGGATTCTGCAGGCTTTGTATTAGACAGAGTCATTTTCTGGGGCTTCAGCATCTTTATATGGTCCTGAGATGTTCCAATGACCCAACCCCCTACAAATAGATGGAGGAGAATGCAGGTCCCATTCTGCTTATGTGCTATGATGACCATCTCCCCGGTCATGCAGTCAGTGAGTTGGGGGCTCTGCTAGCAAAACTGACTTCTGGGTCACAAATGCAACAGATATATAACCACCATGTAAGAGAGTGTGGGAGGGGCTGTGCAGGATGGGGTGGGTGGG
>SJYX01011010.1:95169-133524 GCA_006410675.1 Oreotragus oreotragus
AGAGTGTGGGGGGGGCTGTGCAGGATGGGGTGGGTTGGAAGGGTGGGGCTAAGGGCCTAGCACATGTTTATTAAAATTGCTAAATACAGATGAGGTTGGCCTGATATTTATACTTGTAAGGAAACTCTCCAGGTATTTATGATGTATGGACTATATAAAATTCTGGGAGAAAAATTAATATATCAAGGACTAATATAATAAACTGTTAATGGTTGAAAGACACTTGAGATCTTTGTGTTCTGTCTCAGCTTGTATTCACAAACCTTGTGAACCTGAAGATTACGAAATTCTATATAGCTGTCATTTATTTTTCATGTTTCATCGGAGTACTAGTGTCAGAATTGCTATTCTTATTTGTGAATGATTTTGGTAATAGTTTTTTTCCCCCTCCAGCTCGATTGAGATATAACTGATAAGTAACATGGTGTAAGTTTCAGTTGTACAGTGTAGTGATTTGATACATGTATGTATGGAGAAAAGAGTACCACAGTAAGGTTTGTTAACATCTCCACCCCTTCACCTAGGTATTTTTGTGTGTTGGGGGGGATGTGGTGGGAACATTTAAGATGTACTTTCTCAGCAAATTTCAAGAATATGATATTGTTAAGTAACATGGTGTAAGTTTCAGTTGTACAGTGTAGTGATTTGATACATGTATGTATGGAGAAAAGAGTACCACAGTAAGGTTTGTTAACATCTCCACCCCTTCACCTAGGTATTTTTGTGTGTTGGGGGGGATGTGGTGGGAACATTTAAGATGTACTTTCTCAGCAAATTTCAAGAATATGATATTGTTATTAATAAGTATAGTCATCAGGCAGTACATTCAATCTCAGAATTTATTAATCTCATAACTGAAAGTGTGTTTCCTTCATCCAAAATCTGCCCATTCCCCCCATCCTCTGCCCTTGGCAACCATCAGTCTTCTCTCTGTTTTTTGATGCCTTGGAGAGTTACTCTATTATTAGTGATTCTTGGAGGTTACAAGGAAAGTTAAGGGAAAATGTGCAAACAGAGCTCACATTCCCTGGTAACTCTTTACTGCTCCATCTTCCTGTCTGTATTATTTTACAAAGTGAACATCTCTTGGCCACTGTGGTAGCCACTGAAGACACGAAGAAAAGTAAGAAATGCACATGGTGGGTGGGCAGCCAGCCATCTTGGTTGCAGCCGCCCGCAGAGCCCCTGGTCATGGGAGCCACGGTGGTCACTGCATCTGGGGTCACGTTTCATCTTTCATGCATTTCTTACGCTTCTTGAGGACACAGGTTTCCAAGATTCTGGTTTTTCTACTGCTCTGAGGCTCACTGGTCCCTCTCTTGCCCAGATACACCACATTTCTTCCCTCACTGAAACACACCACCTGCTCAGGGCATATCTGCATTCTGCTGCCTTCCAGAGAGGAGATAGGACATCAGTTCTCACTCCCACCTGCAACTTGATCTGAGGATGGGCAGAGGCAGGAGCCCGGAAGCCTTTTTTCACTCTTTAGTGGGGGGAATCTTTACTTAGTCTGTAGGTGGGCGTGGGGCTGGAGTCACTGGTAACTGGGTTCTTCTTTTCGCTCCTGAGTCTTCTGCTGCTGCTAAGTCACTTCAGTCGTGTCCAACTCTGTGCGACCCCATAGATGGCAGCCCACCAGGCTCCCCTGTCCCTGGGATTCTCCAGGCAAGAACACTGGAGTGGGTTGCCATTTCCTTCTCCAACGCATGAAAGTGAAAAGTGAAAGTGAAGTTGCTCAGTCATGTCCGACTCTTTGCGACCCCATAGACTGCAGCCCACTAGGCCCCTCCGTCCATGGGATCTTCCAGGCAAGAGTACTGGAGTGGAGTGCCATCGCCTTCTCCCCCGAGTCTTCTACTTATGGTATAAACACTGATGTTCGTACTTAAAGTGCTCAGTCTCTTGGAATTTAAAAGAATATTTTCTCTCATAGCTATCAGCTTCACAAATTTGCTGTGAATCCCACAAGTCCATATAGGTGCTCTTACCTATACAATGAACCTTTCTCGGTTCATTTTGGCTCCAATAGCCCTACCCTGAGGGTAGTACATTCAGAAAGCTCCCAACTGAGTGGAGAGAGAAGCATAGAGGTGAAGGACATTGAGGAAAAAATAACACCCCTGTGTGTATTAAGATATTGTCTCATTACATGTGGTCACATGTAATTTCAAAACAATGTGCCAAGTACTAGGATCAAAGTCTGAAATTTAGAGAAGACACAGAGGATGATAGCTCATCAGGACATTCCAGAAAGGCAATGACTTTTGCACTGGGATGATTGAGTTGCTTCCCTGGTGGCTGATGGTGAAGACTCTGCCCACAATAAGGTAAACCCAGATTTGATCCCTGCGTCAGGTAGATCCCCTGGAGAAGGGAATGGCAACCCACTCCAGTATTCTTGCCTGGAGAATTCCATGGACAGAGGAGCCCGACAGGCTACGGTCCATGGGGTCACAATGAATCAGACATGACTGAGTAACTCACAGTTACTTACTTAGAGGAAAATGAGAGAAGGGCAGTCCTAGCAGAGGGAACAGTACAAACAAAAGCACTGAGGCTCAGAGAAGCTTTGTGTACTAGGGGAATGGCATATGCCTGGGATAATGTGGGGGCACCCAGTGGGGTGCTGTGCTGCGCTTAGTCAGTTGTGTCCAACTCTTTGCAACTCCATGGACTGTAGCACGCCAGGCTCCTCTGTCCATGGGGATTCTCCAAGCAAGAATACTGGAGTGGGTTGCCATGCCCTCCTCCAGGGGATCTTCCAAACGCAGGGACTGAACCCAGGTATCCTCATTGCGGGCAGTTTCTTTACCATCTGAGCCACCAGGAAAGCCCACACGTGTGGGGGATGCGTATAAATAGTTCTTGAAAGAATGATTGAGTGAATGAATGAATGAACGTGGTAGTAGGTGAAGGACGTAGCACAAGGCCCACGTGTGGATGCTGTCGTANGACACAGAGGATGATAGCTCATCAGGACATTCCAGAAAGGCAATGACTTTTGCACTGGGATGATTGAGTTGCTTCCCTGGTGGCTGATGGTGAAGACTCTGCCCACAATAAGGTAAACCCAGATTTGATCCCTGCGTCAGGTAGATCCCCTGGAGAAGGGAATGGCAACCCACTCCAGTATTCTTGCCTGGAGAATTCCATGGACAGAGGAGCCCGACAGGCTACGGTCCATGGGGTCACAATGAATCAGACATGACTGAGTAACTCACAGTTACTTACTTAGAGGAAAATGAGAGAAGGGCAGTCCTAGCAGAGGGAACAGTACAAACAAAAGCACTGAGGCTCAGAGAAGCTTTGTGTACTAGGGGAATGGCATATGCCTGGGATAATGTGGGGGCACCCAGTGGGGTGCTGTGCTGCGCTTAGTCAGTTGTGTCCAACTCTTTGCAACTCCATGGACTGTAGCACGCCAGGCTCCTCTGTCCATGGGGATTCTCCAAGCAAGAATACTGGAGTGGGTTGCCATGCCCTCCTCCAGGGGATCTTCCAAACGCAGGGACTGAACCCAGGTATCCTCATTGCGGGCAGTTTCTTTACCATCTGAGCCACCAGGAAAGCCCACACGTGTGGGGGATGCGTATAAATAGTTCTTGAAAGAATGATTGAGTGAATGAATGAATGAACGTGGTAGTAGGTGAAGGACGTAGCACAAGGCCCACGTGTGGATGCTGTCGTATGCTTTACTACAGGTGTGGAAAGAGCGCAACTGTTACTTCATGGGAGAATTTTGGTGGCAAGTGTATAAAAGGGGTGGAAACTGGAAGGCGGGTAAGACAGTCAGAGAGAAGGCAATTTCTCCTGTGGTAAACTCACAAAGTTAGAGCTGGAGGGGCCCCTGTAGATCACCTGTCAACCTTTCTCATTTGCTGATGAGGCCCAGAGGAATTAGATGACTTGCTCAAGCTCAGTCACTTGGGTAATTAGTGACAGAAACAGGTTCACTGCCTTAAAGTTCGTGACTTTTCATGTTGGTTCTATAGCATTTTCAATAAGGACCCATTGCAGTCATTGGAGAAGGCAATGGCACCCCACTCCGGTACTCTTGCCTGGAAAATCCCATGGACGGAGGAGCCTGGTAGGCTGCAGTCCATGGGGTCGCTAAGAGTCGGATATGACTGAGCGACTTCACTTTCACTTTTCACTTTCATGCATTGAAGAAAGAAATGGCAACCCACTCCAGTGTTCTTGCCTGGAGAATCCCAGGGATGGGGGAGCCTGGTGGGCTGCCATCTATGGGGTCGCACAGAGTCGGACACGACTGCAGCGACTTAGCAGCACCAGCAGTCATTTCTCTGTGGCCTTGGGCTGGCTCTGGGAACTCGGACTGAAGGACCTCCCCAGCCCACGTTTCCAAGTACATTGTACATGGCGTCCCCTGGAGGCTCGGCCCTGAGTTGCAGCGTCCCTCCACGACTTGCAGATCCTCCTCCTCACAAGGTGGCGCACTGAGCCATTTTGTCTCCAGCTTCCCTAGCATAGGCCCCCAGGGAATGATGGCTCCCTGTCTTCCCCCTAGTAGCCGCCTGTGACTCTCCTGAGCTCCTCACCTCTGCACCTAGCTAATCTGGGACTTGGAAGTGTTTTCTTTTGCCTGTAGGAGAAATAGTCAAGTTGAGTGGTTCCAGTGTCCGAACCAACCACTAGTATAGTGTATGGAGAGAGGAAATTTTCTTTCTCACGTTGAGGGTCAGGAACTGCAGCGGTAAGGAGATACCCTTCGTCCAAGGTAAGGAGCAGCCGTGAAGAGACAACCCACGCTCAAGGTAAGAGAAACCCAAATAAGATGGTAGGTGATGCAAGAGGGCATCAGAGGGCAGACACATTGAAATACCATCCCCAAGAAAAAGAAATGCAAAAAGGCCAAATGGTTGTCTGAGGAGGCCTTACAAATAGCTGAGGAAAAAAAAAGAGAAGTGAAAGGCAAGGGAGAAAAGGACCATAATATAAATGAGTGCATTTTTAAGGAAACATTGAAAAGAAAATATTTTTATATCAATTCACTTTATCCTGCATCATTCGAAGTTATTACAACTTTTAAAATTATTTTTGTAATTTTTAGAAAAAGAGTTTGGAGCTTTTTTCTTTTTGTAGTGAAAAGTACAGAGTGAAAAGGGGTGGGAAGCCTGGCCCCATGCCTGCTTCCACAGTTCTTATCACTCTGAACCTCAGAATCACCCCACCAGTTACGTATGGGCTCAAGAATCTCTGGATTTTTCTGCTTTATGGCCACACTGTTCTGCAACATGTATCTTGGCACAATGAGCATATTGAATTAGGGTCCAAATGGTCTTCATTAAGGCAAACAAAACCAGGGCAGAGATCCTGCCTGTTTGCTTTGTTTGCTTTACTAGAGTCTATAAACATGGGATGATAACCAAGGCCCCAGCTGATGGGTCTCCAATCTTCTAACAGCCTTTGGTTGCTGGCCGGAGCCATGTAGTCTGCTGGGTGGCTGACTGCTGGCCTCAGAGTGTACAGCCTTGGGTTACAGGGTTCCTCACCCATGAACTCCAGCCAGGTCTCCTCCTTCCTTCTCCTCCCTTACCAGTCCCTCTTCCACACTCTGTTACTGGGGGTACTTCCCTCCCCTGCAGCTGGGGTGCCAGAGAACTGAGCAGATAGCAGCTTCCAGCTCAGGGTGAAGAGTTGGCAGGACAGGAGCTGCCAAGGACAGGGCAGCTGCTCTGGGCATGAAACCCAGATGAGACCCAGCCCAGGAGGCCAAGCCGAGCTGCAGTGAGTCATGACGGATGGATGGGGATATTTATAAAGTTCGCACCTCCAGGGCATCACAACGTAATAGGGCGGTCGCTGTGTATGGGTCACCTGTAATGATGTCAGCACCACCCTGCGGCCAGCGCGGGGATGGCGCTTTACCTGTTAGGTGGCCCTGACATCATTGCTCCAGCCTCGCACCCTCCTTGGGAGAGATCACAGTTGCCCAGCAGGAAACCATGACTTGGGAGTCTGAGGACACCCACTGAAGCTTCAGTCAAGTCTTCTGTCTTGAGACCCCAGGGGATCACCCTCTCTCCGCCTTCTTGCTTGACAGACATGATGTCATGGTGAGTCCGGGTCACCATGCTGAGCTCTGCCCTTGAGCTGCTGCCGCCTGGACCCAAGTGCTGAGACCTTTCTACCCAGGGCTGTGCAGGGTCTCTCCCACCATGGATGCTCCAGCGTCTGGACTGTCTCATTCTGCCCTGATGCCCTGGAGAGAGGCGAGTTTTAGCTACGTCTTCCTCTTGCTCTTCCTCACATTTCGGACACCCCACTGCCTCCTGCTTGGCAGAGCTTGACTCAGGATCTCTTGTATCTTTTGTATTTCCTCTCTTTGGTTACATTCAGTCCATCCGACTCTTTGTGACCCCATGGACTGCGGCACTCCAGGCCTCCCTGTCCTTCACCATCTCCTAGAGTTTGCTCAAACTCACGTCCATTGAGTCAGTGATGCCATCCAATCATCTCATCCCTCTGTTGTCCCCTCCTCCTCCTGCCTTCAGTCTTTCCCAGCACCAGTCTTTCCGATGAGCCAGTTCCTCTGTTAGGAAGAGTGCTGTGTGGACAACAAGGCCTCCACACCCGCGCTTTCCCTCCCACACGGCTGCCTTTATGTTCTGAACTCATTTAATTATGCATCTATTTATTTTTGGCTGCGCTGGGTCTCTGTTGCTGTGCGTGGGCCTGCTCTTCGTGTGGTGCACGGGCCTCTCATTGCACTGGCTTCTCCTGTTGTGGGGCACGGGCTCAAGAGCCCGCAGGCTTCAGTCGCTGTGGCTCAGGGGTTCTGAAGCACAGGCGCAATAGCTGTGGTGCCCAGGCTTAGTTGTTCCCAGACCAGGGAGCGAACCCGAGTCCCCTACACTCGCAGGCTGATTCTTAGCCCCTGGACCACCAGAGAAGTCCTGAATTTATTTTTGAAATCAGCATATTCACCTGATATGCATGATCCTTCCTGACATAAAGAATATGGAAAATAATGCACATATAACTGAATCACTTTGCTGTACAGTAGAAATTGACACAACCTTGTAGATCAACTATATACTTCAATAACATAATTTTTTTTTAATGAATTTGGGGGATGATAACAGCTTCCACATATGAAAATCAATGTGGATTAATTTAATTATTCACGAAAGTCTAGGTGTTACTCATCTTTATTCAGATGGAATTAAAAGGGATACATTTAATAGAAAACAAAGCACAGAGCTGGCTGTAGACCATCTCCGATTAATTTCAGGAGGAAAAAATTCTAGGGTGAAGTTAAACCTCTAGACAATGTTACAGCATTTCAACACACATGACCACATAAGGAAAGTGAAAGTGTTAGTCGCTCAGTCATGTCTGACTCTTTGCAACCCCCTAGACTGTAGCTCACCAGGCTCCTCTGTCCATGGGATTCTCCAGGCAAGAATCCTGGAATGGGTAGCCACTCCCTTCTCCAGGATGTCTTCCTTACCCAGGGATTGAACCCAGGTCTCCTGCATTGCAGGCACATTTTTTTTTTTTTTTTTTTTACCATCTGAACCACCATGGAAGCCCTAAGTAAAAGTAGAGAAATACGGACTATGGTAAAATAAACCGTTGTAATGTGTGTGCTTTTAAAGATATCACTTGGAATTCCGTGGAGTTTTTCACGTCTTGTTAACCATTTACTTAATAGCAGACCGCCACCCCACATTCTAACGGTAAAGTTCCTTCCTAACGCCTGGAGCCACTGGAGGGCAGCAGCTACTGAAAAGGGGACACAGGGTGGACTCCCTAGTGAGCTGTCTGGGTTTGAAGTCACGCTGCTCCCTTCATGACCACAGCTTCCTTATCAGCTGCAACCGGATCATCTTCCTCCTTTGGGACCTCCCACAATATATGGGCTAAAGACTATGCACACAATGGGTGTTTAGTAAATATTGACTGATTTTTCTTTGTTCAATAACGTATCAGTGTGTGGGAGATGAACAAATATTAACATTTTGGTAAAATTCCTCAAGACAGGCAAACATAAGCTATCATGTGAATGCTATGGATTATGAATCATCTATTAATGAACCTTGGTTCTAGCCGCTTTCCATTTAATATGTGAAACAGGTCTATTTTGGGTCTTGAGAACTTGTGAGCCCCTTTATAACTGAGAGCTACATGGCATTGGCTGTTGAGGTCAGTTCTGACCTGTTGACATTGCCATTCTTGGTGGTCTCACAGAGCTTTAAATTTCCTGGTGGACTGAATTCTTAATGAGGTGAATATATTAGAGCAGGGGAAAAGCAGTTTTTGAAACTCTGGAATGATGGTAAGGAAGATCAACCTGAGATAAGCTTGCTTCAAACCCAGCAAATGTCCAAATGGCACCTTAGCACAAACCAGTTGTACCAACTGTGAGGACTTCTCCCCACAGAGAAAGCTCCTTTCCCCTGTGTAGACAGCTTCAAGGGATCCCTGGGAGATTCCAGTCTGGGTAATTGATATGGTGTCTTTGAAGTTTTGATGGTCCGCTATGGTCTTGCTTTTGGCCACAGGTATCTTACAGGATGGATTTGCTTTCAATGCTTTCTGAATTTCCTAAAATCTATACTCTACATAGTTGAGTTGACAGTTGTTGGGGATGTGGTGGAAAGAGCCAGGAGTGAGATGTGGCTGCATTTTTATGAGATGGAAGGTACCTTGCGGCGTCCCTGATAGCTCAGTTGGTAAAGAATGTTTTGCCCGTAGTCCAAGTCCCCAAGACTGAGAGAATAAGACATCCACGGCAATGCAAAGGCAGAAAGGGGTTTATTTCTAGCTCGAGCTAGGGCCCAAGTCACATCCAACGCAGTGGAGTCAAACAAGAGCCCCGAGCCCTGAATTACAGCAGTATTTATAGGTTTAGAACAAAGACAGGGAGTTGGCAAGGGCGGATTGGTTGCAAGGGTTTCTTGGCATTATTAATTGGCTAAATTTTTGCACGTGTGGGCTTGCTTAGGGGACTTTTCATGTTATCTGGGTTGGCTCCTACCAGGCTACTGGGAATATGCTGACTGGCTGAGCCCCAAGGTCAGGGGGAGGATGATCTCAGTTCCTTCTGGGCAGTGACCCAGTTTTTCCTGTGATTGTAGCTCTGGCCTACTTTAGTCCTTGAAGCCTGTCATGACTTCTGTCAGGTCTCAACAAAGAACCCACCTCCAATGCAGGAGACCAGATTCCTGGTTGGGAAGATCCCCTGGAGAAGGGATAGGCTACCCACTCCAATAGTCTTGGGCTTCCTCTATGGCTCAGCTGGTAAGTAATGCCCCTTCATAGTGGGAGACCTGGGTTTGATCCCTGCATTGGGAAGATTCACTTGGAGAAGGGAAAGGCTACCCACTCCAGTATTCTGGCCTAGAGAATTCCATGGACTGTATAGTTCATTGGATCACAAAGAGTCGGACGTGACTGAGTGACTTTCACTTTCACAAGGTACCTTCAATTGGGACCATTTTTATCTGGCATTGTAGTGAAAAATCTAATAGGATGTTTGTTCACTCTGCTGGAACCACATGCTCTTTGAACAAATTAGTGGGTCATTCCTATGAAGTAGGAAACATTACCTTTAGCTTATTTTCACTGATGTACTTTGAGGTGAAGGATGAGATAGTACATGGTGGTGGGGTGGGGGGGAGTGTCACACTGAGAGCACTTTTGATCCAAGGATTCATCATATAAACCATGTCACTTACTAGTCACTTCCCCACGGGGATGCCAAGTCACATCCTTTCCCACCCAGCGACACAGCCAGGTCTTCATACTTAGTGATTTTGGCAAATCTACCAGTAGAGAAAGTTGGGATTCCACTGCAGAAGCCCAAGGACCTAGGGATTCAAGTAAGTAAACTCAAAGTGACTTGGGACTTTTATTTACTCTTAGACTGGATGCTGGATGTGATTTCATTGGTCCCCTTCCTCATCCCTGTGCAGATAAACCTCTTTGATCTTGACTGAGCATCTAGAATGAAATGTTCAAATGACTCCACAAGCTAGGTCCCCAGGATTCCGACCTCAAGCCTTGGTGCCAGTTTCTCCCAAGTCTGCTCACTCTTATCCCCTCCTCCCCCTGCTTCCTGGACCACTCTATTTATTTGGATATTTTTAATGAAAAATTCAAGCTGCCATATTTCAAACCCCTTTGCTTAGATAAACAGTATGTAATGTTATGGTTATATATGTGTGTGTGCCACCCAGATTTATCCACCTTCAACTTTGCTTCTATTTGCCTTGACACCTTCTTTTTATAAAAAGAAATAAAAGAATAAAGGTGCCCTCTCTTTCCGTCCTTTCCCCTCCCTCCCCAGAGTAGACTGCTCTTCTAAAGTCAGTGTATTCATTGGAAGGGTTGATGCTGAAGCTGAAGCTCCAATACTTTGGTCACCTGATGCGAAGAACCAACTCTTTGGGAAAGACCCTGATGCTGGGAAAAATTGAAGGCAAAGGAGAATAAGGTGGCAGAGGATGAGATGGTTATATAGCATCAGTGACTCAATGGACATGAATCTGAACAAACTCCAGGAGACAGTGAAGGACAGGGAAGCCTGGGATGGTGTAGTCCATAGAGTTGCAAAGAGTCAGATACAACCTGGTGATTGAAAAACAACATTACTCTCATCATGTCCATAAGCAATGAAGAGTTTTTGTTGTTTTCAAAATAATCAAAAATGGGACCAAAATAGGCATTTTTTCATCTTATGTTTTACAGCTAACTTATGAAATTTATTTATATTGAAAATATGTCTGGTTTGTTTAATTTAACATAGACTGCATTCCCCTACTGATAGGCAGTTAGGTATATTATTCTCAGTTCCTTCCTGTTGAGACAACACAGAGTTGCTCAGTTTCCTAGATATTGCCCAAATGCTTGCCAAGGTGAATGTGTCAGTTATGCCCACACCAACTTTAAGCAAGAGTTCTTAATTCTCTACACTCTTATCAACATTTCGTGATATGTTATTCTAATGTTAGTTTATTTTGTTTTGTGAGGTGGAGCCTTTTTCCACATCCTTATTGACTACTTAGTTTTCCCTTACTATAAATTTCCTATTTATGTATTCTAAAAACCATGTTGATTTTTTTTGCCTTAGTTCATAAGAGTTCTTTGTGTATCTTTTATAGCAGCCCTTCCTCAATTATGTAGATTCCAAATATCTTCTCTGAGTTAAAGACTTGACTTTTTAATCATCTAATGCATCTTAATAAACATATAGTCTTGATTTTGAGTCAGATTTATCAACATTGCCTTCATAATTTATGCTGTTTTAGAAAATCCTGAGAAATCTTGGCAAAAACAAAGTTATGAGACAAAGTTAGTCTAAAAAATCAATTAAGGTTTTATATATTAGACACAAGCATTTGGAAATAAAGATCATCATCTGTGAATAAAAACAACTCTATTTATTCTTTGGCAATTTCTATGATTTTTTCCCTTGCCTTATTACATTTTCTAAAACTACCATCATAATATTAAATAGAAGTGGAGAGATTGAGAATTCTTTTCTTGGTCCCAGTCTTAGGGGGAGAATGTCCAGTTATTTCACCATAAGGTATGATGTTAGTTGTGGGATTTTTTTTGTAGACACCATTTATCAGCTTGAGAATATTTCCTTCTATTTACTCCTAGCTGATGAGAATTTCTGTTATGTTCAGGTGTGAATTTTGTTAAATGCCTTTTATGCATTTATTCAAATGATTACATGTTTTTATTTTCATTTTTTGATTAATGTGATAAATTATTTGATGCTAAATCTACCTTGTTTTCCTTAGATAAATCCATCTGCATTCTGATATCTTATTGTTTTTGTATCTTGCTGGGTTCAGTTTACTAATATTTTGTTTGGCATTTTTGAATCTATGTTCATAATGACCTCTCATAATTCATAATTTATTTGTCAGGTTTGAGTATTAGGCTCATGCTGGCTCCCTAAAATGAGTTGAGAAGTATTTCCTCTTTATCATTTTTTCCCCTAAGTTTGCATAAGATTAGAGTTATTTCTTTGATAGAATGCAGTAGTGAAACCACTGGAGCCTGAAACTTTCTTTGTATTAATAGGAAGATTTTTGACAGTAATTCAGAAAGTCTAATAGAAACAGGGATATATTGATTAACTATTTATTCTTGTAAATAGAAGAATTTTGGTAAATGGTGTTTTTCACAGAATTTGTCCATTTCATCTGAGTTATCAGTTTAGTTGGTTTTAATATTAATTAATATTATTCTTAACATTACCTATTTTTTTCCTTTTAACGTCTATAGGACTACAGTAATAGCTCACTTCTCTTTAATTTTTTTTTCATCAACCTAGTTAGAGGTTTATCTTTTTCTTTATCTTTTCAAAGGTTGTTAATTATTTTATCTTGCCCTTTTCTCTGTTTCATTTCTGTTAGATATTTTGATACTGCCCCACAGGTACTGAAGGCTTTGGTATTTTTAAACCTTCTTTCTTCTCTGTTCTTCAAATGGGATAAGTTACCTTGCTCTCTGTCTTTAAGCTGACTGACTCATTCCTCTGTCATCTTCACTTTGCTCTTAAGAGCATCCAATAAGTTTTGATCACACATATTGAAGTTTTCAGTTCTAGAATTTTTGTCTATTTTTTTTACTGTATTCTTTCCTTCCTTCCTTTCTTTCTTTCTTCTATTGTTTTTCACTTTTCAAACACTCCTCAAGCATAATTATGATTGCTGTTTTAAAATCTTTATCTGATTGTTACATCTGGGTCATCCCAATTTGATTGGTTTCTTTTCTTCAGAATGCATGACACATTTCTGTTTCTTTGTCTTTCAGTAATTTTGCTGAAGCTCCAATACTTTGGCTACCTGATGCCAAGAACTGACTCATTGGAAAGGACCCTGATGCTAGGAAAGATTGAGGGCAGGAGGAGAAGGGGACGACAGAGGATGAGATGGTTGGATGGCNTGCATGACACATTTCTGTTTCTTTGTCTTTCAGTAATTTTGCTGAAGCTCCAATACTTTGGCTACCTGATGCCAAGAACTGACTCATTGGAAAGGACCCTGATGCTAGGAAAGATTGAGGGCAGGAGGAGAAGGGGACGACAGAGGATGAGATGGTTGGATGGCATCATTGACTCAATGGACATGGGTCTGAGCAAGTTCCAAGAGTTGGTGATGGGCAGGGAAGCCTGGCATGCTACAGTCCATAGGATCGAGAAGAGTTGGACATGACTGAGTGATTGAACTGAACTGAATTTTGGATTATATGCAGGATAATATACTATTAAGTTGTGGAGGATCTAGATTCTGTTATATCCCTCTAAAGAGGGTTATATTTGCTTGTTTGTTTGTTTCAGCCGGCCGTCTGCTTGGCTGGAGCCAAGCTTCAAACTCTTCCTCTTGGGTGGCATTCACACCTCAGTTCTTTTTGTCTTTAGCTGGAGTGTGTCCTGTGTTCACACGCATCAATGAAAGGGAAAGTGATAGTCGCTCAGTCGTGTCCGACTCTTTGTGATACCATGGACTAGCCCACCAGGCTACTCTGTCCATGGAATTCTCCAGGCAAGATACTGGAGTGGGTAACTGTTGCCCTCTCCAGAGAATGTTCCCTTCTCCAGGGGATCTTCCCTTCTCCAGGGGATTGTGACAACCCAGGCACTGAACCTAGGTCTTCCACATTGCAGCATATTCTTTATCATCTGAGCCACATAGTTCAGAGGTCAGATCAAAATTTGAAAAGCATTTTTTAACGTATAGGAGTTTGGGGCTCTCCCTCTGTGATTCTCTTCTTTCTAGGGTTTCTCCTTCACTTCCCAGAAGCTGGGCTTGTCTTGTTCACTGTATGCTAGCTGTTTAGGCTAGAAAGACTGGAGACTTTCTGTTGGGGTTTTAGTCACCACCTAGACAGGAACCAGAGGTCAAATGGCCAACATCCGCTGGGTCATGGAAAAAGCACGAGAGTTCCAGAAAAACATCTACTTCTGCTTTATTGACTATGCCAGAGTCTTTGACTGTGTGGATCACAATAAACTGTGGAGAATTCTGAAAGAGATGGGAATACCAGACCACCTAACCTGCCTCTTGAGAAATCTGTATGCAGGTCAGGAAGCAACAGTTAGAACTGGACATGGAACAACAGACTAGTTCCAAATCGGAAAAGGAGTACGTCAAGGCTGTATATTGCCTCCCTGCTTATTTAACTTCTATGCAGAGTACATCATGAGAAACGCTGGACTGGAAGAAACACAAGCTGGAATCAAGATTGCCGGGAGAAATATCAATAACCTCAGATATGCTGATGACACCACCCTTATGGCAGAAAGTGAGGAGGAGCTAAAAAGCCTCTTGATGAAAGTGAAGGAGGAGAGTGAAAAAGTTGGCTTAAAGCTCAACATTCAGAAAACGAAGATCATGGCATCTTGGCGTGCTGTGATTCATGGGGTCGCAAAGAGTCGGACACGACTGAGCGACTGAACTGAACTGAAACTGAACTGAACTGAACATAGCCTTATCTTTTGATATCCACTTCATATATATGAAGACTTGGCTGAGTGGAAAAACACATTCTCATTTCTCTCTTCCTCTCTCCTCCTCCCCAAATCTGAATAAAATCATCTATACATATGAGTGCATAAGGAGAAACGGTTATGAAATTGGTTTGGTTTTCTTTTTTTTTTCTAAGAGAGGTAGAAATTTCATTTGATGTTTAGACAGTTCTTGACTTTGAATCTTGATTCTACTATCTTCTGGTCGTACAAATGTAGGCAAATTAGTCCTTCTGAGACAGTTTCCTCACATGTTAAGTGGAGAACTATAACTATTTTAAATAGTGTAATGTAATTGAAACAAAAAGTATAAAAGACAGTTGAGCACCCAGGAAATGGTGGGCACCTAGTTACTGTCATTATCCCAAGAGGCACAGAACTTATGTTTCCTGTTTTGCTTGGCCCCAGGAAAGGAAACTCACGTGGCAATCCACTCCCGTATTCTTGGTGGGAGAATCCCATGGATAGAGGCGCCTGGCAGGCTATCGTCCATGGGGTCGCACAGAGTTGGACATGATTGAAATGATTTAGAATGCACACACATTACATTTCTAGTACTTATTTATCTTATAACTGTAAGTTTGTACATTTTGACCCTTTTCATCCAATTTTCCTTTCTCTCACTCCTTGCCTCTGGTAATCACAAATCTGATCCTTTCTCTATGGAGAAAGCTATAGATTTAATTCATTAATAAAATTCCCTTGGGGCCAAAATGTTCACTGTAGCCTACATTGGGGAAGTTACTTAATTTCTCTGAGCCTCAGTTTCCTCAACTATAAAATGAGGATGATCATAATAGTTGCCTCATAGGATTATGGTGCAAATTAAATGAAATAATAAATATAAAGCAGCTTCCTGTTCTAACTAGCTGTTACTAGTCTTACTTACAACCCCCTCATGCAAGGGCTGTGAATCAGTGCTCCCACCTTTTAATTCTTGCTTTTCAAAGTCAAGTAAATCAATGCACCAGGCAAAGATGGGTTTATGAGTTGTTTGGAGTTGTGGCTGTTGCAAAACTCAGAGACTTCCTACTCCACTGGCTTACTTCTGTGGTTTCCTTACACGTGTCTATAGGTGACACACCACAGCCCTTTGCATGGTCTGAAGGCAAGGACCAGACCTTGTTTGTGGTGGGGACAACACCAGAACCTATGTAACCATTTCCCACAACACACATTCTCATGATTCTGACAGAAACCAGATTTGGGAGGCATAGTTCTGGATGGACTCCCTCTGCTGAAGCTGGGATGGGGTCTGAGAGTGACAGGCCTCCCCGAAAGGCATATACCACTCATGGAAAATTCTGAATACTAATCCATCAGGCTAGAGTTTCTCAGAACCTTGGGCATCTGCTTATTCCACACTCCTGGGCTTTTCAGTATCTGTGAGAAAAAAATACCCTAATTTCCCACAGACCACTTGTCAAACTCCTGATTGCCTTCTGCGGTCACCTTAAACCTCAAGTGAGATCCATTAAGAAAGCCACTCGCTTTTGACGGCGTCTGCATATAGGATGCCAAACTTCTGGTTACTGTATTTGAAAACATGCACACGTAGAATTAAGTATAAAAGGAAACAGCTCTTTTCTTTTTCTGTGTTGCTTAGCTTTGTGAAATCCACTACGTACTATGATTTGGGTTTGAGAATTTAGATAAATTGAAGTTCTTGTCATCTGAGAATGACTTTTACTGGGTACAGTTACTGTGTGGAGGTTTCTCAAAAAAGAAAAAATGGAGCTACAATATGACCCAACAATTGCACTCCTGGGGATATATCTGCAAAAAACCAGAACACTAATTTGAACCTGCAACTCAATGTTCATAGCAGCATTCTTTATAATAGCCAAGATATGGGAGCCACCTAAGTGCCCATCAACAGATGAATGGATGAAGATGTGGTGTATGTTTTGTTGTTGGGTAGTCCCTAAGTTCTTTACAGCATCCGACCTTGCTTCTATCACCAGTCACATGCACAACTGGGTATTGTTTTTGCTTTGGCTCCATCCCTTCATTCTTTCTGGAGTTATTTCTCCACTGATCTCCAGTAGCATATTGGGCACCTACCGACCTGGGGAGATTCTCTTTTGANTCTTTACAGCATCGGATCTTGCTTCTATCACCAGTCACATGCACAACTGGGTATTGTTTTTGCTTTGGCTCCATCCCTTCATTCTTTCTGGAGTTATTTCTCCACTGATCTCCAGTGGCATATTGGGCACCTAACGACCTGGGGAGATTCTCTTTTGATATCCTATCATTTTGCCTTTTCATACTGTTCATGGGGTTCTCAAGGCAAGAATACTGAAGTGGCTTGCCATTCCCTTCTCCAGTGGACCACGTTCTGTCAGACCTCTCCACCATGACCCGCCCGCCTTGGGTTGCCCTGCAGGCATGGCTTGGTTTCATTGAGTTAGACAAGGCCCTGGTCCTAGTGTGATTAGATTGACTAGATTCCTGTGAGTATGATTTCAGGGTGTCTGCCCTCTGATGCCCTCTTGCAACACCTACCATCTTACTTAGGTTTCTCTTACCTTGGGCGTGGGTTGTCTCTTCACGGCTGCTCCTTACCTTGGACGAGGGGTATCTCCTTACCGCCGCAGTTCCTGACCTTCAACGTGGGACAGCATAGGCTAAAGGCATACAATGACGTTTAGCTTCGGTCAGGGGGGCACTTTTTAACTCAGGTGTGGTGCACCCAGGAATCAATTCCTGGCACCTTGACAGCTGTGGGAGAAGAACGAATAACCTGGTAAAGGCATTCCTAGAGGGGCTCGAGATACTGGCCTTCAAATACCAAAGTCCTTATCAGGACCTCGTGGTTAGCTCAGAGGCTTGTTTGACTCAGAGGCTGGGTCAGGAGTCACCTCCCCGAATTTCCATAATATTTCTTGAAAGACTGAAAGCTGAGTCATATAGCTAATTAATTCTAAGGCTTCAGGGTCTATAACAATGTCTGTGCATAAGAAGGGTCTCCCATAGATACATTCAAAGAGGGGCAGTCCTTCCTTTTTAAGGGCAGTCTGAGCCCTCATTAAAGCTATGGGTAGAACTTTAAGCCAACTGTCCTGAGTCTCTTGAGTTAATGTACACAGATGTCTCTTAATAATGTCATTAACCTTTTCTACCTTTCTGAAGATGGGGGTCTTCAGGAACAGTGTAAGTGATATTCTCTTCCTAGAGCTTTTGACACCCCTTGAGATACAGCAGCTTTAAAGGCAGAGCCATTGTCACTCTGGAGGCTCCACAGCAGCCCAGACCTGGGAATAATCTCATGGATTAAAATTTTTATAACTTCCTTACCCTGTTCGCTATGGCAGGGAAAGGCCTCAATCCATCCAGTTAAAGTGTCTACCCAGACTTGTAAGTAAGAAAATCTGTTTTTGGAATATGAGTAAAATCAATTTCCCAGTCCTCTCCAGGATACTTCCCACTTCACTGGAACCTAGTTTTTGCTAACTTTTCAGTCTTTGGGCTATTTTTCTGACAAACCTCACATCTCTTGATAATGTTCTTTAAAGTTTTCATTACATTTTTACCCTCAAATAGGTGAGAAGCCATCTGGAAAGTGCTTTCAACAGCTAAATGAAAACTCTGGTGTAAACTCTTAAGAATTTTCCACTGAGCATTTTCAGGAATGATGAATCTTCCAACTTCAGACCGTAACCAACCTTTATCAGTAATTTTTGCTCCTCTTTTCTCATATCTTTCTAATTCTTCTTCACTATATCGTCGTTTTTCCTGTTCAGCAGGACCTGTCCAGACTAGGGGTGTTTGTAGGAGAGAGAGTTCCTAAAGTGCCAGTTTTCTGCCTTGTGAATCAGCCACCTGATTTTTTTCTACTTTACTCCCATCCCTGCTGTGCCCTTTGCAATGTATATCAGCTACTTCTTTAGGACAATATACAGCAGTTAAACGTTTCTCAATCTTTTTGAAATGTTTAACAGGTTCTCCTGTTGCTGTTTTAAATTGTCACTCTTTCCATATTGCAGCATGGGCATGTAAAGTCAAAAAAGTATACTTAAAATCAGTGTAGATATTTAGATATCGCTGCCCTCTGCTTATGGAGAAGGCGATGGCATCCCACTCCAGTACTCTTGCCTGGAAAATCCCATGGACGCAGGAGCCTGGTAGACTGCAATCCATGGGGTCACTAAGAGTCGGACATGACTGAGCGACTTCACTTTCTCTTTTCACTTTCATGCATTGGAGAAGGAAATGGCAACCCACTCCAGTGTTCTCACCTGGAGAATCCCAGGGCCGGGGGAGCCTGGTGGGCTGCCCTCTATGGGGTCACACAGAGTGGGACATGACTGAAGTGACTTAGCAGCAGCAGCAGCAGCCCTCTGCTTAACTCTAGGGCTTGAGTCAAAGCAATAAGCTCTGCCCATTGGGCACTTGTACCAGGGGAAAGAAACGTTGCCTCTAAAATCTGTTCAGATGTAACCACAGAGTAACCTGCTCTCTGATTCTCATTCCAAACAAAAGAACTGCCATCTGTAAATATATCCATGTCAGAATTGTCTAATGGGGTATTCATTAGATCTTCCCGAGCTGCATAGTTTAAAGTTAGAAATAGGGAACAATCGTGATCAGGTGTTTCATCATCTTCCTTTTCAGAAAGGAAGGTGGCAGGATTTAAGCTTCCACAAACTTTAAGCTGAGTTATTGGCCCTTCTAACAACAATGACTGATATTTAAGAAGCCAACTGTCTGTCATTCAAGTATTAACCTTAGAGTTTAAGATTCCACTCACATCATGAGAAGTCGGTACAGTAAGATTTCACCCATTAATTATTTTGAGGGCTTCGGGTGTTAATAAAGCCACTGCCGCAATTACTCTTAGACAGTGTGGCCACCCACCTGAGATTACATCTAATTCTCTACTCAGATAAGCTATAGATTGCTGGCGAGGTCCTTGGGGTTGTGTCAAAACTCCTAAGTTTTCTTTCAAATAAATTCTAACACTTTGGGCAAGCTAAAAGCAGGAGCTTGCAGGAGAGTAGGCTGAAGAGCCTTAAAAGCCTTTTGGGTATCTGGAGACCAAACCAGCTTGTCAGTTTGGGCCTGCTGCGTTTCAGTTGTAAGTTTATATAAAGGCCGGGTAAGTCCCCCATAGTGAAGTGAAGTGAAGTCGCTCAGTCGTGTCTGACTCTTTGCGATCCCATGGACTGTAGCCTATCAAGCTCCTCTGTCCATGGGATTTTCCAGGCAAGAGTGCTGGAGTGGATTGCCGTTTCCTTCTCCAGGGGATCTTCCTGGCCCAGGAATCGAACCCGGGTCTCCTGCACTGCAGGCAGACGCTTTACCGTGGGAGCCATCAGGGAGCAGCAGTAGCCGTGCTTTCCCCAAATCCTCTCAATTGTCTGAGAGTCACAGGTAAGGGATGATTTAACATAGGGTTAATTCTCTCCTGGCCTATGGCCCTAGTCCCTTCTGATATGATTAGGCCCAGATATTTAACAGATTGTTGACAAAGATGAGATTTTTTTTTTCCTTGATGCCTTATAACTGCAGCCTGCCAGGAAATTTTAAGAAATCTTCTGAGGCTTGTGAGCAAGCTTCCTCTGTCTCAGCACAGAGCAGAATGTCATCTACATATTGTAGTACCACTGCCTTGGAGCGATTAAAATTTTATAGTTTTAGTTTAGTCACTCAGTTGTGTCTGACTCTTTGGGACCCCATGGACTGTAGCCTACCAGGCTCCTCCATCCGTGGGATTTTCCAGGCAAGAGTACTGGAGTGGGGTGCCATTGCCTTCTCCAGGATCTTCCCAACCCAGGGATCAAGCCCGGGTCTCCCACTTTGTAGGCAGACGCTTTACTGTCTGAGCCACCAGGGAAGTCAAATCTCCATGGAGGCAGATGGCAAATGCCTTTGTTGTTTAGTTGTTGGCAATACTCTTGGTAAGTGCCAATTTGTAGTTGATATGAGTGCAATTATGAGTGCTCAAACTACCGCACAATTGCACTCATCTCACACGCTAGTAAAGTAATGCTCAAAATTCTCCAAGCCAGGTTTCAACAGTATGTGAACCGTGAACTTCTAGATGTTCAAGATGGATTTAGAAAAGCCAGAGGGACCAGAGATCAGATTGCCAACATCCGTTGGATCATTGAAAAAGCAAGAGAGTTCCAGAAAAAACATCTGCTTCACTGACTACACCAAAGCCCTTGACTGTGTGGATCACAATAAACTGTGGAAAATTCTGAAAGAGATGGGAATACCAGACCACCTGACCTGCCTCTTGAGAAACCTATATGCAGGTCAGGAAGCAACAGTTAGAACTGGACATGGAACAACAGACTGGTTNTCAGGAAGATCCCCTGGAGAAGGAAATGGCAACCCACTCCAGTATTCTTGGTTGGAGAATCCCATGGACTGAGGAGCTTCGTGGGCTGCAGTCCACGGGGTCACAAAGAGTCGGACACGACTGAGTGACTTTACTTACTTACTTACTTATGGACTATAGCCCACCATGGAATTTCCCTTCTCCTGGGGATCTTCCCAACCCAGAGATCAAGCCTGCATCTCCTGCACTGGCAGATAGATTCTTTACCACTGAGCCACCAGTATATATAGATACTATGGTTGATGGTCCCAGGGCACTCCCAGTTGACAGCAACATGAGAGAGCCATCTTGCTCACTCTCGCCAACTGAGTATTTAAAGGACCATAAGCCCAGCTAGGACTTCCCTGGTGGCTCAGATGGTAAAGCATCTGCTTACCTTGTGGGAGACCCGGGTTCAATTCCTGGGCCGGGAAGACCTCCTGAAGAAGGGAATGGCAACCCACTTCAGTATTCTTGCCCCCCCCAAAAAAAGGGGCTCAAAGAAATATTTAGATAAGATTATCTCATGGCTTAGATGGTAGAGCGTCTGCCTACAGTACGGGAGACCTGGGTTCAATCCCTGGATCAGGAAGATCCCCTGGAGAAGGAAATGGCAACCCACTCCAGTACTCTTGCCTGGAAAATCCTATGGAGAGAGGAGCCTGGTAGGCTACAGTCCATAGGATCGCAAAGAGTCGGACACAACTGAGTAACTTGTCAATGTCAATGTCAAGCCCAGCCAGTATTTGAAGGCACCTCATGAGCAGGACCAGTTAATGGTTTGTGGAGCCCAGTAACAAATTAAAGCGCACAACTTCTGGTTAAAAAATTAAGACTGTTAAGCAGAGAATAAAACCAAGCATGGAGCCTATTTAAGCTGAGGATCCTATGTGACTGTACATGATATCCCAAGAGAAAACGACCCGTTTGACCCCTTCTTAAAGTTTTGTGATTGAAATGAAATGGTTGTTTAATTTTTTCCAGTTTTATTGAGATATAATTGGCATATAATATTGTACGAGTTTAAGGTATATAACACAATGATTTGGCATATGTATACATTGTGAAATTGAATTTATTCTATGTAATGAAGCCTCTGTGAAGATCCTAAAGGACTAGCTTCAGAAAACTTCTGGGCTGGTGAACAGATGAAAATTTGGGGAAAGTGATGAGCCTAGAGAGGGCTGGAAGTTCTGCAACCTTTCCATATTCCTTGACCTACATATCTCTTCCATTTGGCTGTTTCTGAGTTACTTTTTTTTTTTTTTTAAATAATAAGCTGGGGGTCTAGTAAGCAAAATGTTTCTCTGAGTTCTGTGAGCTACTCTGTCAAATTAATCAAATTGTACAAGGGGGTCACGGGAACTTCCAATCTGTAGCAAGTTGGCCAGAAACACAAGTAACAACCTGGGCTTGTAATGGTCACCTGAAGTGGGGGTTCGGTGGAATCCTGTAGGACTGAACCCTTGCCTTCTGGAATCTACCACTATCTTGGAGTAGGTGGTGTCACGATTGAGTTGAATTACACGACACCCAGCTTGTGTCTGAGAATTACTAAATACAGATGTGGGGGAAACCCCCACCTCCAGATGTTGCAACTGGGGTTCAGGAACACACAATAAGTTTCTTTACCCATTTTTAAATTGGATTTTTTTGTTATTGAGTTGTATGAGTTTCTTATATATTTTGGATATTAACCCCTTATCACACAAGTGATTTGAAAATATTTTCTCCCATTCCAGAAATTGCTTTTTAATTCTGTTAATTGTTTCTTTTACTGTGCAGAAGCTTTTTTAGTTTGATGTAGTCCCACTTATTTATTTTTGCTTTTGTTGCTTGTGTTTTAGGTGTCATACCTAAAAGTTCATTGCTAAAATCAATGTCAAGGAGTTTTTTTTTTTTTTTACCTGTTTTCTTTTAGGAGTTTAATAATTTCAGGTTTTAAATTTAAATCTTTAAAAAAATATATAATGCATTTAAGCTTTAATCTATTTTAGGATAATTTTTATGAGTAACTCCTGTAAGATAGGAGTCCAGTTTCATTCTTTTGAATGTGAATATCCAAATTTCCCAGCAACATTTATTGAAGAGACTGTCTTCTCCATTTAGTATATTCTTAGCTCTTTTATCAGTTACTTCATCATAAATGCATGGGGTTTATTTAGGGCTTCTGATTCTGTTCCATTGGTCCATATGCCTTTTATGTCTATACTATACCATCTTGGTTACTGTGGCTTCACAATATAGCTTAACATCAGCAGGTGGGATGCTTTCAGTTTTGCTCTTCTTTCTCAATATTTCTTCAGCTATTTGATGTCTTTTATGGTTCCAAATGAATTTTAGGGTTGTGCTTTATATTTCTATAAAAATTCCATTGTAATCTCGATGTGTCGTACATTAAAACTATAGATGGCTTTGGGTAGTATGGAAATGTTAACAATATTAATTCTTCCAATCTATGAACATAAGATATTATTTTATTTATTTGTGTTTTCTCTAATTTCTTTCATCATTGTCTTATGGCTGTCAGTAACAGATCTTATACCTCTTTGGCTAAATTTATTTCTAAGTTTTGTATTGTTTTTGATGCTGTTGTAAATGAGATTGCTTCTTTATTTCTTTTTCAAATAATTCATTGTTCGTGTATAAAGATGCTACTAATTTCCTCATGTTAATTTTGTATCCTGCAGTCTTACTGAAGTTGTTGATTAGAGTGCATTGTTATTTCATGAGTCTTTAGGCCTTTCTCTGAAAAAAGTCATGTCATCTGACAACAAAGACAATTTTATTTCTTCCTTTCCAATTTGAATGCCCTCTGTTTCTTTTTCTTACGTGATCACTCAGACTAGGTCTCTGGTAGTATGTTGAGTGGGAGTGAAGAGGGTGAGAACACTTGTCTTGTTCCTGATCTTAGAGGAAAAGCTCTCAACCCCTCATCATTGCACATAATGTTTGTTCTGAATTTAAAATGGTTGCTTTATACCGGGAAATATGAGGGATAATTTATTATGTGGCCATAGTGATCAAGTCAGGCCCCGAGAACAATTATTTCAGATTGCAATAGCCCAGCATTGTTACACTTTCTAAATGTTCATTCAGCCTTAAATTTGTGAGTCTAGGCAACCTGAGCTATACCTAATTCAAGTCTATCTTTTGTTCTGTCTTCCAGCAGGAGTTAAAAATTGTGCCTTTATGTCTTTGCAGCATTTTTGGCCATCTCAACAAGCGCTAATTAAAAATCTCACAAACATAGATCTGTATATTAAGAAACGACAGGGTACAGCAATACAGAATACTAACAAGAATTTTTTGCAAAGGATGTAGTCTGCAGAAATGGAACTCTGACTACAGTATAAATGACCTAATCACCTTTTACAGAAAGCAGTTTAATCCCCAGGAACTATAATTCCTAAGTTGCTCTCTTTTATATTTGCATAATTAAATAACCCAAATGTTTGCATTTCTCAGAAAAAAAAAAATGGCAGTTTCAAGATACATCTAGTGCAAAACAAAAAATTTGCTTGCCTCTTGAAAATAAATTCTCAAATTCTCTACTATTTGCTCTAAGATTTCAAAGATTTTAGGGCACTCTTACTGAACAAAAATGATTCCATACCTCATAGTTTATTCTGAAGTCAAAGAGCTGCATTTCTGATTTCATTTATTCTCCAGAACGCTATATTCACAAACATTTCTATGCTCCAAGAATATGGTGATCAATGATATTCATAGTGAGGAAAAACTTAGATATTGTTTCCTAAATAATCAAGATGATCTTATGTTCAGTTGCAGGGTGCTGTAGGGTGTGTCTGACTGTTTTCTTCTTTGAAACTCTTTCTTACATGGAATAGTAGGTTGAATAACAGCCCCAAGGATACCCATGCTCTAATCCCTGGAATGTGTGGTGTTACCTTAAATGGCAAAAGAGACTTTGTAGATTTGATCACACGAAGGTGGTTGAGATGGGGAGATTCTCTTGGATTGTTGTGGTGGACTCTACATGTAATCTCAGATGTCCTTATAAGAGGGAGGCAGAGGGAGATTTGAGGACAAAATATGATGTGATGTGATGACATGACTGATAAAACAGATTGGAGTGATGTGCTTTGAAGATGAAGGAAGGGACCACAGGGACCACAATCGAGGGATGCAACTCTGGAAGCTGCAAATGGCAAAGAAAGTGTTCTCCCCTAGAGCCTCTGGAGGGAGCAAGCCCTGCTGACACCTTGGCTTTGACCCAGTGAACTTGTAAGAGAATAAATGTGTGCTGTTTTCAGCCATCAGGCATGTAGTAAATTGTTATAGCAGTGATAGGAAGCTAACTGAATCTTCATTTTCTTTCTTGCATCACTGTTTTCATCAACGTGGATGTTTGATTAGCCTAATTAAGAATTGTATTTCCAGGCTGGGAGAGCATTCACTCAAGAAATTATTGATTATAGTCCAGTCAGGCTTCCCTGGTGGCTCAGACAGTTAAGAATCTGCCCACAATGCAAGAGACCTGGGTTTGATCCCTGGGTAGGGAAGATCCCCTGGAGAAAGGACTGGCAATCCACTCACTCCAGTATTCTTGCCTGGAGAATTCCATGGACAGAGGGGCCTGGTGAGCTACAGTCCATGGGGTCGCAAAGGGTCGGACGCAACTGGGCGACTAACACACACATGGTCTACCCATTTCTAATCTCCTGGCGAATGTTCATGCGGCAGAGCAGTAATGGAGGTTCAAGTGCTGAGACCCCCCTTTTAGTGTATTCTGGACAGTTTGCTTTATCCAGGGGCCAATTCTGTTGAACCATGCCTTTGGTGAGAGCAGAAGGTGGAGGCTGGGAAATGGCTCTGAGTCACCCATGTGGGGGTCTGAAAGGATGTAGAGGGATGCTGTTTCAGTTTGACTGCTGAGCTCTGTGTGGGAGACGCACGAAGAGCGTTCTGGGACCTGAAGTTGGCTTCTCAGCGTCTGACTGCAACAGGCAACTTCTTACAGTAACCTCAGGGGAAGGAAGTCAGTGTTGGTGGGGTGCTCCTTCCACAAACTTGAACTCGACCTACATTTTCAGCCTCTCAAATGACCTTCATTCTACTTGTAGCCTTTCAAGGTTAAACACATAAAAGTAAACAGTGTATGACAATCATATTTAATATAAGGATTCTTTGAAATCCTTTGGCTTCACCCAACTCTTTGAATTTGCTGGGTTAAAGGGCAATAAGGCAACGTGGTAAGGAGGATGCCCAGCTTTCTGGGCATGCTGTTTTGCAGGAAAATCTGTTTGCTCCGTTTTCATAGCCTCTCAGTCTTTGTTCTCATTCTCACATGGAATTCCTCCAGGAATGTCAGGTATGGTTGGACCCCAAGATTAGCAAGAGAGACCATTCTCTGTGCTGTGATTTGTGGGTCATGGGAAGAGACTCTGCCTCCAAAATATATCTTTGTGCTTTGCTGAAATCCTCTCTTTGAAACGTCTCTTTCGAGGACTTTCTTGAAAAATTAAAAATACACACCTCTAGGAGGTTGACATATTGAGCTGGTAAGGTAGATTCAATTTTCTAGTCATCCTCTGAAAGTCTTCCTTTTAAGGGCTACTTCTGTGTCAGCTCCCTGGAGGAGAGCATGGCAATCTACTCCAGTGTTTTTGCCTGGAGAATCACCATGGATGGAGGAGCCTGGCGGCCTATCATCCATGGGGTCGCAAAGAGTTGGACACGACTGAAGGGACTGGGTACACACACATGTGCTGCGTCAGTTACAGGAGAATCAGAGATCACAAAGGTGCCATTCTCTCCACCGTGATGCTTGTGGTCTGCAAGGAAGACAGAAAAAGTCAGCAAAGGCAACCTCGGTCACTGGGGTCCTCCTGACTATCTAAAATATTTTTCCAATTTTGTTATCTAAAATTGAAAATTTAGTCAGCCAAAGGGCCCTCCCCTCCTCTCCGTGGGACTTCCTGGAGGGAATCTTGGATTCTTCCAGTCTCCTGGCTTCTTAGGTATTGCTCTCAGGAACCTTCTGATCTTGTTTGTGACCCACCTTCTCCTTCCAGGTGGCTCTGATGTGACCTGACCTGAAAGGTTTGCCTTTGGGCACCAAATGCTTTTCTATCTTTGTCTATGTCTCTCTGTCTCTCTCCCTCTACTGCTAATACTATCTCTGAGGCAGAAGGAAAGCTTGTAAGTGAGCAAAAGTGAGTCAGTTGAAGGCTTTTGGTTCAGGAAGCAGGAGGAGAATGAGAGAAGGGTTGACGTTTTGAAGAGAAAGATAGACATTGGTATCACACAAGGATTGCTGGACAGGTGTCCCCAAACTTGTACAAGTGACAGAACCCCCAGGAATCATGGCCTCTATGAATCACTGAGATTTAGTGATGCATTTCATACATGTCTTAATAGTATTTACCTCTACTTGATAGGGTCGTCATATTTTAAGTTTACCTTGTTTAGATATATGTTTGGTTAAATTTCGTGCTATAAAACAATATATGGTCAATCATATATACTTGTGCATTAAAAACCACTCTGTATAATGAGGCATGAAAAGCAACTCTGAGATTTGATTTCTACTGACTTGGTTAGGGAGGAAAGAGTGGAAGGATGTGGTGGCCAAGTCATGCTTGATGATGGATACACCCAGTTTTCTAATATGTGCTGCTACCCCCATAAATGTGGGAGATTAAGCTCATTGATTCTTTTGGTCATTTCTGAACATTCAGCAGGAGTAATTAAGACTGATCATTTAGAAATGCATGTTGAGCAGCATCTTGTCCATAGGAGCTCTTTTTCCTTCCTTCTTTTCCTCGTTTGTCCCTCCCTACCTTTCCCCCGTCCCTGTCTTCTTCGCTTCCTTCCTTCCTTCTCTCTGTCCTTTTTTCCTCTCTCTTTCTTCCTTTTTTTATTTAGAACCTATTTGAACTTGCTGATCTCCAGTTTGAAGAAATCTGGAAAAATTACAACTACAGTACCAACTCAGGAGTGTTTCAAGCTGAGCAATAAATGATTGTGGAATATTTCACTTCTAGCTGCAGAGCCAGGTTTTTCGTGTTTGACTTTTCTTTAGCCCTGAACTCAAAGCTGAGGCTGAGGACAGGCCAAAGGTCTCTTTAAAAAGTGTAGTATAATTGATTTACAATGCTGTGTTAATTTCTGCTGTACAACGAAGCGACTTAGATGTATATGTACATATATCCCCTCCCTCATGACACTATCACACCCATCTGAGTCATCACAGAGCACCGAGCTGAGCTCCCTGTGCTATACAGCAGCTTCCCACTAGCTATTTATGTTACACACGGTAGTGTGTATATATGGAGCTTCCCTGGTAGCTCTGTGGTGAAGAATCTGCCGGCCAGTGCAGGGGACGATGGTTCAATCCCTGGTCCGGGAACATCCCCTGGAGAAGGAAATGGCAACCCACTCCAGTATTCTTGCTTGGGAAATCCCGTGGACAGAGGAGCCCAGTGGGCTACAGTCCATGCCGTTTCCAAAGAGTTAAACATAACTTAGTGACTGAACAGCAAGTATACATATATGTCAGTGCTGTCCTCCCAATTAGCCTGACCCTTCTTTCTCCTGCCCCCCCGCCAGCCGTCTGTTCTCTACATCTGTGTCTCTATTCCTGCAACTCCTCTGTACCATCTTTCTAGATTCCATACATAGGCACTAATCTATGACATTTATTTCTCTCTCTCTGACTTACTTATACGTGACAGACTCTAGTTCCATCCACATCACTGCAAATGATCCAGTTTCGTTCCTTTCCATGGCTGAGTAACGTTCTACTGCATATGTGCATCACAACTTTATCCATTTCTCTGTCAATGTCCTGGCTATTGTAAATAGTGCTGCAATGAGCATTGGGATACATGTGTCTTTTTGAATTATGGTTTCCTTACGATATATGCCCAGTAGTGGGACTGCTGGCTCACATGGTAGTTTTATTTTTACTTTTTAAGGAATCTCCATACTGTTCTCCATTGTGGTTGTGTCAATTTACATTTCCACCAACAGTGCAAGAGGGTTCCCTTTTCTCCGCACCCTCTCCAGCATTTGTTGTTTGTAGATTTTTTGATGATGGCCATTCTGATTTGGTGTGAGGGGATACTTCATAGTAGTTTTGATTTACATTTCTCTAAGAATGAGCTATGTTGAGCATCTTTCCTTGTGTTTATTGGTCATCTGTATGTCTTCTTTGGAGAAATGTCTATTTAGGTCTTTGGCCTATTTTTTAAAAATTAGGTTGTTTTTTTTTTTTGATATTGAGCTGCATGAATGCTTGTATATTTTGGAGATGAATCTTTTGTCAGCTCCTTCACTTGCAAATATTTTCTTCTATTCTGAGGGTTGTCTTTCCGTTTTGTTTATGGTGTAGTCAAAAGGTCTTAAAAAAAAGAGGAAGAGTCTCCAAAGGGAATGTTTTTGTTACACAAACATTATTCAAGATGAGAGTTTCTACTTCTTTTCAATGAAGAAAATGCATGCATTTCTCCCACCCCCCTCTTTTCTCTCTGGAGCTGAGAGACACAGTTATTACATTTCTGTGGTAAGCATCACCATGGTGAGCCATCAACTAGTCAGGATGGTATAGACGGTCTGGTTAACCACACGGCTCACTGAGACATGGGGCAGACGGAGCCTAGAGAGAAGGAGGCTTGTGGGAGCTGACTTATGTGACCCAGAGACAAAGACTCAGTTATCTGGGACAATGATGCACTTCATGAATACTTTACACAACAGCAACATCTATTCAAGGGCGAAAGTTAAAACCAGATACTGTACGATGTGTGTTTCTGTCATTTCAGAAAATTTTCCAGATAATCTGGAACCATTGGTTAGAGAAATATTAAACAAATGCTTAAGCCCAGTTGCAGATACTGTACCTCCTGATAAAAATATACCTGTCTGTCTAATTTATAAAATAACTTGTAGCCTGCAAATATTTTGGGTTTTTGGTTTTTTTTGGAACTTGCCCTTGGGCAAAATTGTTAGCTCATCACTGATATAATGAAATAGTAAACTGAATACATGTTTTTCAAATATAAATACAATGTCTTAGAACAGAGCTTTTGCTAAAATTTGAAGAGCAAGTAGTTTGAGGTTGTGTGTGTGTATATGTGTGTGTGTATGTGTATGTATGTGTGTGTGCTCGGTTGCTCAGTCGTGTCTGACTCTTTGCAATCCTATGGACTGTAGCCTACGAGGCTCCTCTGTCTATAGGATTTCCTAGGCAAGAATACTGGAGTGGGTTGCCATTCCCTCCTCCAGGAGATCTTCCTGACTCAGGACCCAGAGATCAAACCTGCATCTCTGTGCTTCCTGCACTGAAGGCAGATTCTTTACAGGGAAACCCTGGAGAAGCCCTAGTTTGAGGTTATATTCTCTAGCAATTGGCTTCCTTCACATTCATGATGCTTTTCAGATGCAGTCCTGTTCCCGTGTGTCAGTAGTTTGCTTCTTTTCATTGTTGACTGTATCCCATCAAATGGCTGCTGCTGCTGCTGCTAAGTCGCTTCAGTCGTGTCCGACTCTGTGCGACCCCACAGACAGCAGCCCACCAGGCTCCCCCGTCCCTGGGATTCTGCAGGCAAGAACACTGGAGTGGGGTGCCATTTCCTTCTCCAATGCATGAAAGTGCAAAGTGAAAGGGAAGTTGCTCAGTCGTGTCCGACTCTTAGCGACCCCGTGGACTGCAGCCCACCAGGCTCCTCCGTCCATGGGACTTTCCAGGCAAGAGTACTGGAGTAGGGTGCCATCGCCTGCTCTGTGTGGCTGTGTTATGGTATTTATTCATATACCAGTTGATGGACATTTGAGTTTGTAGTTTTTGGTTATGATGATGAGAAATGTACATGTCGGTCTTTGTTTGGACCTGCATGGACCTACCTTTATTTTTCTTCGGTAAATGCCTAAGAATAGGACTTGTTTCCCAAAGTGACTCTGTTGCTTTGCACGCCCACTGAAAGGCAAGAGTTCTGGTTGCTGCTACACCCTTCTCTGCACTTGGTATCGCTAGGTCTTAGATTCTAGTCATGTTAATGAGTGAGCCGGGATTTCAACATGCTTTTAATTTGCATATCACATACTATACATATATATATACACATAAAACATTTATATATATACTATATGTGTGTGTATATGTATATATATATATATATTTTTTTTTTTTTTGGCCACATCATGTGGCATGTGGGGTCATGGTTCCCTGACCAGGGATTAAACCCTCACTCCCTGCATTGAAAGGCCAGAGTATTAAGCACTGGACCGCCAAGAGAAGTCCCATCGTACTATGTGGATTTACATACCTGTACCACCAGTGAAACCTGCCTCTTAGTTTAGGTGTCACCACTTGGGGACTGCCTGTATAAGGGTCTGATCCCAGGTACTGGCAGTTCCATCTTCAGTTCAGTTCAGTCACTCAGTTGTGTCCGACTCTTTGTGACCCCATGAACCACAGCACTCCAGGCTTCTCTGTCCATCACCAACTCCGGGAGTCCACCCAAACCCATGCCCATCGAGTCGGTGATGCCATCCAACCATCTCATCCTCTGTCGTCCCCTTCTCCTCCCACCCTCAATCCTTCCCAGCATCAGGGTCCTTTCAAATGAGTCAACTCTTTGCAGAGGTGGTCAAAGTATTGGAGTTTCAGCTTCAACATCAGTCCTTCCAATGAACACCCAGGATTGATCTCCTTTAGGATGGACTGGTTGGATCTCCCTGCAGTCCAAGGGACTCTCAAGAGTGTTCTCCAATGCCACAGTTCAAAAGCATCAATACTTTGGCGCTCAGCTTTCTTCACAGTCCAACTCTCACATCCATACATGACCACTGGAAAAACCATAGCCTTTACTAGATGGACCTTTGTTGGCAAAGTAATGTCTCTGCTTTTTAATATGCTGTCTAGGTTGGTCACAACCTTCCTTCCAAGGAGTTCCATCTTAGTCAGTGCTTTATCTGAAAAGTTGATATTTTCCCCCATCCTTTTACGTCAACTTTTCCTGACTTTAGGAGTGTTCCTCTGAGTTTCTCTTCACAGAACATATAGCATCTTGTCATGTGTCCTTTAATGAGTAATCTTATTCTAGTTTTATCGTTTATTCATAATCCATCTTTCATCTTTCTCTTTTATCCTGGTGAACTGGCATCCATCTTTATTCAGAACCCACTGCAGGTGATACTGGCTTTCATGTTTGTGCCATGGTCCCTCTGGAGAAGGAAATGGCAACCCACTCCCATGTTCTTGCCTGGAGAATCCCAGGGACAGGGAAGTCTGGTGGGCTGCCGTCTGTGGGGTCGCACAGAGTCGGACACGACTGAAGCGACTTAGCAGCAGCAGCAGCAGCCATGGTCCCTCAATCACAGTTATATGTTGGAAACTTTGGCCATCATCATTGATTTTCTTTATTAATTGGTGCTATTCACAATGCCCAGTGATTCTGATACAACACAATCCTAGACTGCCAAGTCACATAATAGGGATTGGACATGTACTTTTTTTTTTTTTTTAAAGGGGAGCATATTCTTTAAACTCTTTATTGAATTTACAATATTGTTTCTGATTTATATTCTTTTGACCTGGAGTCCTGGCCTGGGATCTCAGCTCCCTGAACCAGGGACAAACCTGCGACCCCTGCGGGTGAGAGAGAGTGAAAGAGGCAAGGGACCAAGGTCAGCTGCCCTCGCTATGTTTTGGAGCCTGCTTGCTTTTGCCTGAGGGACTTTACAGTGCGAGTTCCTCAAGCTTGGGTCTTGACTGAGCCCATTTTTCCACGTCCTCATTAGACATCTCCACATGTATGTCCCACAGATAGCTCAGACTCAATAAGCTCAGTGTCGTTCACCATTCCCATTGGCACCTAGCCTAATATTCTCCTTTCTTCCATTGCTTATCTGACTGTGGGGCATCGCCATCCACACCATTAAACAAGTCAGCAATCAGGACAGCATCATCACCTTTCTCCATTCCTGCCTACTTCTCCCCAACTTCCGCATCAAGTCCTATTGATTTTTATCCTGAAAGTTTCTCAGATTCACATCTTCTCAGCATATTTACTGCCACTACTTATCATCTTTCTCAGGAAAAGCATATCTTTTCAGTTGGTTCCTCCAGGCTGTGAATGCTATTCGTGAATCCATTCAATTTCACTCTTTAATTATATTCAGTAACTACTTGTTATACGCAAAGTACTATTCAAGTGGGCACTCTCAGCTTCTAGTCAAGTGTTAGTCTATCTCGGACACTTCCTCTTGACGGCTTCCTCACTAAACCACATGTTAGGATTCTGAACCTAAGCTGATCTTTCCTCCACTCCCGTGTCATTTCATTCCCCAATCTGGCCACTCTGCCCTTGGTGAATGCCATTACTCTCCAGACTAAATTGGAGTCAGATACATAAATTAGCAGTAGATCAAATTGCACTTCAGTGACACGCAAGCGGAATGGAAAAGTTAATAGTTATAGGTGACTGGTGTGATATGTCATCTCATTCCCCAATCTGGCCACTCTGCCCTTGGTGAATTCCATTACTCTCCAGACTAAATTGGAGTCAGATACATAAATTAGCAGTAGATTAAATTGCACTTCAGTGACACGTAAGTGGAATGGAAAAGTTAATAGTTATAAGTGACTGGTGTGAGGGTCGAGTACTCCAGCTCTAACAATCTGTGTCACCTGTTTCCTCGCCCTTTGCTAAACCCTAGAATCAGTTTAAAGTCCTTTGGCCTTGTGTCCTTATTCCCCTTCCTATCCCGCTTAAATCCCATGGCCAGTTATTATTACCACTCCTTTTGCACATGACCTCCATCTTTACCTCTCTCACTTGGTCATATTCAACCCTAGTTAAATTCAAGTCTCCACTTATTCTGTGCTTGAATGTGGGTGGAGAGAAACCTGCAGTCCTGCTGACTGATCTCACTTGAAATGCATGACCGCTAACCTCAATGGGGCCTGTAATGCTGCTGAAATGCTCATTTGTGCCTCCACTCTCCTACATGACTATTTCACGTTTTCTCTTATCTTCTGGTGCCAGTCACCAAGCTATTGCCTCTTAACTCCTGGATCTATATATTTCCTCAGATCTCCACTACCTCATTCACCGTCTTCACTCTTGATAGATGATCTTGTTTCTTTTTTAATTCAGAAAATTAAAGCAACAAGAAGAGAACTTCTATGAGTTATATATATATAAACCCACATCCACATGCCTGAATCCACTTACTGTCCTGTTCCTCTAGGTGACCTGACTGTACTCCAAGCTAAGGCCAACTCTTTCACTCATTCACTCACTGGCTCCCATCCCCTCACCCCAGCTCCAGAATACTTCCTGAGAAAGATTTCTTACTTCATGTAAATTTCCATAGATCTTCCTAAAAGGGTAATGCCACTTTGCAATATGCAATTACTGAATAGAATTTAACATAGTATTATGTCATTATTCAATATCCTTATGACCAACACTGCTTTATTCCTGAATCAATTTCATTCATTTATTTCTTTCTTAATTAAAATGCTAAAGATATTATGGGGACTTCCCTGGTGGTCCAATGGTTAAAATTCACCTTCCAGTGCAGGGTACAGGGCTTTGATACCTGGTCAGAGAACTAAGATCCCACATACCATGGGACAATTAAGCCTGTGTGCTACAATGAAGACTCAACATAGCCAAATTAAAATAAAACAAAGCAAAAAGGTTATTACAGCTTCTTTGACATCCCATAGCATCCCCCCTCCCAATAATGAGGTAATAATTGTAATGAATTTTTATACAATGGTGCACGATCCCAATTCAAGACAAAGATTTCAGTTGGGCAGAAGGACTTCTTGTGTTTTGGGGTAATAATCACTGTTTTGGTGTATATTTGAAGTTCTTTAAAATTAATATTGATAATGTTTTTGTTCACACATGGTATCACTTTTTCTTATGACAGACGAATGGACTGGAAGACCATTCAAACATTCTTCCAACGTAAATTTTATAATTGTCCTTGTAATCATCCATTAAGACCCAGCTAAGGCCTCCTTGGCAAATAAAGGTGAACAAGCCAGCCTTTTATCCTTTGTCTTCCCAGTGATTAATGCAGGCTCAGTTGATGTTAGGGTAGGAGAAAATCTTCCTTGCTAGCCCTGTTTCCATCATCCTCATCTCTAGAGAGCACACGTCTGGGCATGTGCAAACCACCGGGAACTGTTACTCCTTCCAGGAGCTCGTGAGAGTAACCCACCTGCCGCATTCTAGCAGGAGGCACGTGAGATACAGATCACCTTCGAGAGCAGCCTTTAAAGGCTGCTTGCTCTTAACCACAGAGCGCACGGACTTCCTCTCCATCACCATCAATGAACTCCGTGCCCTGAGAACCGACCTTATCAGCTCTGCCCTAAACTGTACACCTGGCGGGAGTGGGTGCCTGAGAATGTGAGGGATTGCAAGGACGAGCACCCACCCTCGAAGACTTCAGGCCTCTCTCCATATTCGCAGCAGCCTTCCCAAGTGCTCTTTTTGTGACAGGCTCTGAGCTTCTGAACCTGGATTCTAAATAAGCCTTCTGCTTAAAGAAACAGGAAAAATAAAAGGAACATGCCACCTCCCTGCTCCCTCTCTCTAGCCCTTTAGTTTCCTAAGCCTTCAATGGCTTTCATCACTCCTCTCCCAGCTGCTCTGAAACTTCTCCCATGCAGAGCTCATATTTCTTTTTCTGGGTGAAGGTTGAGAGACATCCAAAAAATTGCTTACAGTCATTAAAGTACTAAGGCTGAGGCTGAGGGTTGGTGACAGACACCATTCAGGGGGAATGCTGGGAGGGAAAATTTGATTAGAGTGAGTGTTGTAATATTTAAAACTTCCCTGATGTGAGAAGTGGAAAACTACTATTGCGATGTTAGCTTTTTAACTTGTGATATTTAAATGCTTCAGAACTCAATTTCCTCCTGTTTCTCTACCTTCACCTAAACTGCCATCATAACTTGCTTTTTATCCTGATGAATTTATTTTTCACCTGAGGTAACCCCAAGGCTGTGCATATGATGGAGATTTGGCCTAAACTGATAAAAATAAATAAGCCATTTGATAATATGTCCCAGAGTAGATAATTTATGCTTTCAACATGAATGGCCCCTTCATAGGGTGTAGAACATAATATGTATGGTGGTGGCTTTCAATACCAGGGAACAGACAGGACGAAAGCATACATTTATTTCAGTGTTGATTTGTGTGGGTGAGATGTTTTTATTGATGTTTTGAACATAGAGCTTTGTTTTTAGAAGTGTATTATTTGCGATATTGTGTTTTTTTCCCAGCTAGAGTGGATTCTTACCTTCTGTTTCTCTACTTGGCATTCCTGCCACAAGGGGGTGCAATGTCCATGATTATGGTGGCCTGGATGTTTTACAGTTATATTTTGTCTTATTTTATTTACTTTATGTTATTTTTAATTATACTATATTATTTTATTTTTTGGCCTGAGGTTCCAGGTTTCACATATTGACTTTCTTAGAGCCATTTTTATGTAATTTCATACCTTGCATTCATCATATAATTTTATTAAAAATGAAAATGATTTATTCAAATTACCAAGCAACCATTATTTTTAAAGTTTCCAGTTGTCAGATGACAAAGGCATGGCATTTAAGAAGAAACAGGTGTTACTTTAAAATCAGATATTATACAGAAAACATGAAAATTAATCATTCTTCATGATGACTCAGACTGATTCCTGTTATTATTTTTATTCCTGTGTTCCTAATATTTCTTTCCTCTTTTTAATACCTGATTTACAATAATTGAATAGTTTTCTGTCTCTCATTCTGATTTTTACTCAGGTATTTATACTACATTTTAAACATTTCAAAATGTTTTATGATATTTATGATAAGCTAAGATAGTTTTGTATGTAGTTTTATTAATATATTTTAAAATATTATTTTACTCTAATAACTTTCTAGATGATTAGCAGTCCAAAGAGTATGAATATTTTTAAGGTTCTTGAGTGAAATTATAAAATTGCTTTTTATAAAGTTGTATCTGTTTACATTAATTAGCAGTGAATAATTGCTCAATTTGGCACATTCTGGCCAACATTATTACAGTTAAAAAGATAGGTCTGGCTACTTTGATAAGGAATTGTTCAACGTGAATTTATTTATTAAGGGTAGTAAATATTTTTGCATGTACTTCAAAGACATTTTGATGCCTTATTACATTGTTAGTTTATATCTTTTGAGCAGATGTTCTGAATGCTTGTCTTGTCAATAGCATGAGGTTTCCATAATTATACATAAAACAGATAACCAATAAGGACCTAGTGAATAGCAAGGAGCTATGGTCAATATTTCAGAATAATCTACAAGGGAAAAGAATCTGAAAAAATTATACTTATATATGTATATCTGAATCACTTTGCTGTACACGCAAAACTAACACAACTTTGTAAATCAACTGTGCTATGCTCAGTTGCTTCAATTGTGTCCAACTCTTTGCAACCCCAAGGACTTCAGCCCATCAGGCTCCTCTGTTCATGGAATTTTTCAGGCAATGTTGCCATTTCTTAACTTATATGCAGAGTACATCGTGTGAAATGCTGGGCTGGCTGAAGCACAAGCTGGAATCAAGACTACTGGGAAACTGACAGACTTTATTTTCTTGGGCTCCAAAATCACTACAGATGGTGACTGCAGCCATGAAATTAGAAAACACTTATTCCTTGGAAGAAAAGCTATCACAAACCTGGACAGCACATTAAAAAGCTGAGACATTACTTTGCCGACAAGACTATGGTTTTTCCAGTAGTCATATATAGATGTGAAAGCTGGACAATAAAAAAGGCTGAGTGCCAAAGAATTGATGCCTTTGAACTGTGGTGCTGGAGAAGACCCCTGAGAGTCCCATGTACATACAGCAAGGAGAGCAATCCAGTCAATCCTGAAAGAAATCAACCCTGAATATTCATTGGAAGGACTGGTGCTGAAACTCCAATATTTTGGCCACCTGATGCGAAGAACTGACTCATTGGAGAAGACCCTGATGCTGGGAAAGACTGAAGGCAGGAGGAGAAGGGGATGACAGAGGATGAGATGGTTGGATGGCATCATCAACTCAAAGGACATGAGTTTGAGCAAACTCCAGGAGATGGTGAAGGACAGGGAAGCCTGGGGTGCTGCAGTCCATGGGGGTCACAAAGAGTCGGGCACTGAACAACTGCTCAGCATTCAGTCAAGTGACTGAACTACTCCAGGGGATTACCCTAACCCAGGGATTGAACCTGTGTCTCCTGCCTCTCCTGCATTGGCAGACAGATTCTTTACCAGTGAGCCACCTAGGAAACCCCAAAACAGTATATTAGGAGGAGATGAATGCTACTGAAGAAAATTAAATCAGGGAAGTTGCAGAGAGAGTGCCAGGGGGGTCAAAGACACTTTCACTGAGAAGGTAATATTTGCCCAAAGAGTCAAATGAGGGGAAGGAAGACTGTGAGGCTTCTAGTGGTGAGTGTGCCAGGCAGAGGGACCAGTAAGAGCAAAGGCTCAGAGGTA
>SJYX01011010.1:137765-160703 GCA_006410675.1 Oreotragus oreotragus
ACCCTGCCCAGTATTTTCTTGTGCCTTTGCTTTTGGCTTTTATCCTTTGTGGAGACTTATCTTACGATTTGATTACACTGACTGATGGTTACATTTAGATTTTAGCTTATTTATCACATTAGGTGACTTTTAAATCATCTACTTATCAAAGCCAAGAATGGAGTGATAACTTTTGACCTCACTTTAGTGAAGCTGAGGAAATTTCTGCCTTTGTATTGTGTCCCTCATTTTCATTCCCATTTTGGGGCCTGGTTCCCTGAATTTAGATCACAGGTTTAGGTGATGGTAATGATCTAGATCATCTAGATGTTGATGCTCAATCATCTTGATGCTGATGATTATTGTATGATTATTAGCTTTATTACTTTTTTTTTTTTTTACAATTTCTTTTGGTTTTTAGACTCATTTGAAAAGCTTTTATAACATCGTTATAAATATTATTTAGACTTAATCCAATGAATAGTTTGTTTCAGGGCTCACAGGGATCCAGGATATAAAGAGTATAAGGAATAAAGTGCCCATTTGAGTTATTGAATTCTTAGCTTTGATTCATCTGTCAGTCAGCCAAAGTCTATCTCTGAATGTTGTTTTTAACCATGAAGGTGCCCACATAGAATTTTTCTCTGTCCTCATATGTTTGAGAAAGCCTTCCAGTTGACTTCACAGAATATTATCTGATGGAGCATTTTGGGTTGAATCATTTATTTTTTCATTTGACAAACATTTACTGAGAACCAACATGTTAGACATTGTTCTTTTTTTCTTAAGCAAAATTTGTACTGAACCATTGCATACAGAGAAATGTGCAGCTCTTAAGTGCATAATTCAATAAAATATCACAAATGTATCATCTGATGATCAAAGAGGTCTTGTCTGAGCAGAAGCTATCTGATCTGTACTTTCTCTCCTTCTGCACTTTAAAGATTTTACTCTATTATTTCCTGGTGTTTGATGTGGATAAGTCTGACATCAATATAATTTTGGTTCCTGATCTGGTATTTTATATTTTCCTCCTCGGTGTAAGCTTATATCTTCTTTATTTTTGGAAATTCAGTTCAGTTCAGTTCAGTCGCTCAGTCGTGTTCAAGTCTTTGCGACCCCATGAACCGCAGCACGCCAGGCTTCCCTGTCCATCACCAACACATGGAGTCCACCCAAACCCATGTCCATTAGGTTGGTGATGCCATCCAACCATCTCATCCCCTGTCATCCCCTTCTCCTCCCACCCGCAATCCCTCCAAGCATTAGGGTCTTTTCAAATGAGTCAGCTCTTCGCATCAGGTGGCTAAAGTATTGGAGTTTCAGCTTCAACGTCAGTCCTTCCAATGAATATTCAGTACTGATTTCCTTTAGGGATGGACTGGTTGGATCTCCTTGTTGTCCAAGGGACCCTTAAGAGTCTTCTCCAATACCACAGTTCAAAAGCATCAATTCTTTAGCATTCAGCTTTCTTTATAGTCCTACTCTCACATCCATACCTGACCACTGGAAAACCATAGGCTTGACTAGATGGAACTTTGTTGGCAAAGTAATGTCTCTGCTTTTTAATATGCTGTCTAGGTTGATCATAATAACTTTCCTTCCAAGGAGTAAGCATCTTTTAATTTCATGGCTGCAATCACCATCTGCAGTGATTTTGGAGCCCAGAAAAATAAAGTCAGCCACTGTTTTTAGAAATTAAAAAAGTTTAATATACTTGCAAGATATTTTACATTAAAAAAAATACTGAGATGGATGAAAATGGTCAGAAGGTACAAACTTCCAGTTACAAGATAAAGAAGTACTGGAGCTGTAATGCATAGGATGGTGACTATAGTTAATAACACTCTATTGTATATTTGAAAGTTGTTTAGAAAATAGATCTTAAAAGTTCTAATCCTAACCAAAAAAAGTTGTAACTATGTGTGATGATCGATTTAGCTAAATTTATTGTGGTAATCATCTTTTTATATATGCATATATCAAATTATTATGTTATACCCCTAAAACTTTCCCTTCTCCAGGGGATCTTCCCAATCTAGGGATCAGACCCAGGTCTCCTGCATTGCAGGCAGATTCTTTACCAGCTGAGCCACAAGGGAAGCCCAAGAATACTAGACTGGGTAGCCTATCCTTTCTCCAGTGTATGTATCTTCCTGACCCAGGATTTGAACCAAGGTCTCTTGCATTGCAGGTGGATTCTTTACCAACTGAGCTATCAGGGAAGCCCATTGTGGTAATCATTTTATGATATATGCATATATCAAATTATTATGTTGTATACCCAAAACCTTCTAGTCAAGGCTATGGTTTTTCCAGTGGTCATGTATGGATGTGAGAGTTGGACTGTGAAGAAAGTTGAGTGCCGAAGAATTGATGCTTTTGAACTGTGGTGTTGGAGAAGACTCTTGAGAGTCCCTTGAACTGCAAGAAGATCCGACCAGTCCATCCTAAAGGAGATCAGTCCTGGGTGTTCATTGGAAGGACTGATGCTGACGCTGAAACTCCAATTCTTTGGCCACCTCATGCGAAGAGTTGACTCATTGGAAAAGACCTTGATGCTTGGAGGGACTGAGGGCAGGAGAAGAAGGGGACAACAGAGGATGAGATGGCTGGATGGCATCACTGACTCGATGGACATGAGCTTGGGTAAATTCCTGGAGTTTGTGATGGACAGGGAGGCCTGGTGAGGTGCGGTTCATGGGGTTGCAAAGAGTCAAACACGACTGAGCGACTGAAATGAACTGAACTGAACTGATACCCAAAACCAATACAGTGTTATATGTCAGTTATATCTCAATTTTTTAAAAGATAAAGGAGAATGTCGGAATCCCCAGAACTAAACAACCAGAATTAAAAACAAGTATCTCACTGTTTCACTGCCCTTAACCCCCTCAAAATATTAAGGATATTTTCACTGTCCCCCTAATGTCTCCCACATTGGCAAGCAGATTCTTTACCACTGAGCCACTTGGGAAGCCAAGGAAGCTCTCTGGGGCTTCTTTAATAAGGGTACCAATCTCATTTTGGAAGGGCTCCACCCTCATGACGCCCCCAATGGTCCGGTCTCCCAATTCCATCACTTTGGGGGTTAGGATTTGAATTGTGGGGGGACACAAACGTTGAGACCATACTGGCAGGGTGTGAATAGAAGAAACAGAGGGTGGTAAAGGCATACAAGGCAGAGGGGTCATGACACAGGCACTGAGGTCAAGACAGCGTGGCGGTCATAGCAAGGACTTGATACTGGCAGGGTGAAACATCAAGTGGGAGGTCACATGAGATTAAAAACAGGGCAGAACCAGGGCCGGGTTATGTCTGATTTTGTGCCACAGATAGATATTGGAGGATGGATTGAAGGGAAAGGAGCAACAGCCGCAACGACAGACAGGAAGCTGTTCCAATAGCAGGAGAGAAACGAGAAAAGATGAAGTCCGGAACCTGGGCAAGGGGAGGGCTAATTGGAGAACTTTCAGGAAGTGACACTTCATGAGTTTGGGGATGCGTGGGTGTAAGGAGTGAGAGAGAGGAAGAGGGGAGAGTCAGGGATGCCTCACAGATCTCCAGCAGAGGTGATGGTGTGAATGATGGTGCTAACTGACGGAAATGAAGGGAAAATGAAAGTAATGCATACCAAGGGAGAAGAGGCTTGGAAAGCAACCATCTCTTTCCACTCTCAAAATTCCCAGGAATTCAGTCTAGTGAGAAATCATGGTTTAGAACTGTGGTAGTATATGCCATTTTCTCATCCTCCATCCCAAAGCAAAACACCATTTATTTTCACCACTACTATTCAAGGAAAACAAGAGAAATGAACAACAATACTTTAAGGAGAGGTTTTAAAGCAGAGACTGTGAGACACCTTCAGTAGTAGCTGCCAGTGAATCTCTCGTATGAAGACCATGATGGGAGATGGTCATGAGACTCAAGATCTCAGGGTGCAGAAGCATTGGAAGGACATGGCTGGAGAAGGACGTGACCTTGAGTTTGGAATTGGCAAAGAAGCAGAGAAAAGCCATGGTTCTCTGGGTGGGACTGGAGTTCATAGGGAATAAAGTAGTGCAGAAGGTGGTCTTTTGAGAAGCAGGGAGCCTGTGGGACCAGCTTGAGAATTCTCAGGGTTGCCCAGAAGTAGGGCAAGATGACATGCTTGGCCATGATGGGGAAAATATGGTTATGACTAGAAACATGAAACTACTCTGGAACTGAATACAGTTTGGTTTTTATTTTACTTAGGCTGAACTTTTCTCATGCTTGAAGTTTGTTTTGCCCCAGTAGCTCTTTTCAGTGTCCTGGACTGCACTGAATTAGAGGCTGAGGGCTGAAGCGGCTGTTCTAGGGGTATGGCCTGAGAAGACGGAAATGTTCTTTTCTAGATCTCTGGTTGACATGAATCTTCAAAAGCAGCCAGAGCTCGGGGAGACACAGGCCATTCTAGTCTGAAAACAATGTTTTCTCCTAGAACTTCCTCCTTCCTGCCAAACCTCAGGTCCTATTTTGGGGAGGATCTTTTTTTTCCTCCTGTATGTTTTTTAGCAATGATACGTCATTTTCCCAGGGCCATTGTTTTTATTTCCTTAATTTGTTCCAGAGTGTATGTGTCTGTAGCACTGGATAATAGTATGAGGGTCTCCATCCTCTACTGTCTTTTTTTTTTAAAAATATTTTTATTTGGCTGCTCCAGGTCTTAGTTGCAGAATGTGGGATCTTTAGCTGCAGCACGTGGGATCTAGTTCCCTGACCAGGGACTGAACCTGGGCCCCCTGCACTGGGAGCACAGAGTCTTAGCCACTGGGCCTCCAGGGAAATCCTTCTATTGTTCTGAAAAGAGTAAAACNAATGTCGGAATCCCCAGAACTAAACAACCAGAATTAAAAACAAGTATCTCACTGTTTCACTGCCCTTAACCCCCTCAAAATATTAAGGATATTTTCACTGTCCCCCTAATGTCTCCCACATTGGCAAGCAGATTCTTTACCACTGAGCCACTTGGGAAGCCAAGGAAGCTCTCTGGGGCTTCTTTAATAAGGGTACCAATCTCATTTTGGAAGGGCTCCACCCTCATGACGCCCCCAATGGTCCGGTCTCCCAATTCCATCACTTTGGGGGTTAGGATTTGAATTGTGGGGGGACACAAACGTTGAGACCATACTGGCAGGGTGTGAATAGAAGAAACAGAGGGTGGTAAAGGCATACAAGGCAGAGGGGTCATGACACAGGCACTGAGCTCAAGACAGCGTGGCGGTCATAGCAAGGACTTGATAATGGCAGGGTGAAACATCAAGTGGGAGGTCACATGAGATTAAAAACAGGGCAGGACCAGGGCCGGGTTATGTCTGATTTTGTGCCACAGATAGATATTGGAGGATGGATTGAAGGGAAAGGAGCAACAGCCGCAACGACAGACAGGAAGCTGTTCCAATAGCAGGAGAGAAACGAGAAAAGATGAAGTCCGGAACCTGGGCAAGGGGAGGGCTAATTGGAGAACTTTCAGGAAGTGACACTTCATGAGTTTGGGGATGCGTGGGTGTAAGGAGTGAGAGAGAGGAAGAGGGGAGAGTCAGGGATGCCTCACAGATCTCCAGCAGAGGTGATGGTGTGAATGATGGTGCTAACTGACGGAAATGAAGGGAAAATGAAAGTAATGCATACCAAGGGAGAAGAGGCTTGGAAAGCAACCATCTCTTTCCACTCTCAAAATTCCCAGGAATTCAGTCTAGTGAGAAATCATGGTTTAGAACTGTGGTAGTATATGCCATTTTCTCATCCTCCATCCCAAAGCAAAACACCATTTATTTTCACCACTACTATTCAAGGAAAACAAGAGAAATGAACAACAATACTTTAAGGAGAGGTTTTAAAGCAGAGACTGTGAGACACCTTCAGTAGTAGCTGCCAGTGAATCTCTCGTATGAAGACCATGATGGGAGATGGTCATGAGACTCAAGATCTCAGGGTGCAGAAGCATTGGAAGGACATGGCTGGAGAAGGACGTGACCTTGAGTTTGGAATTGGCAAAGAAGCAGAGAAAAGCCATGGTTCTCTGGGTGGGGCTGGAGTTCATAGGGAATAAAGTAGTGCAGAAGGTGGTCTTTTGAGAAGCAGGGAGCCTGTGGGACCAGCTTGAGAATTCTCAGGGTTGCCCAGAAGTAGGGCAAGATGACATGCTTGGCCATGATGGGGAAAATATGGTTATGACTAGAAACATGAAACTACTCTGGAACTGAATACAGTTTGGTTTTTATTTTACTTAGGCTGAACTTTTCTCATGCTTGAAGTTTGTTTTGCCCCAGTAGCTCTTTTCAGTGTCCTGGACTGCACTGAATTAGAGGCTGAGGGCTGAAGCGGCTGTTCTAGGGGTATGGCCTGAGAAGACGGAAATGTTCTTTTCTAGATCTCTGGTTGACATGAATCTTCAAAAGCAGCCAGAGCTCGGGGAGACACAGGCCATTCTAGTCTGAAAACAATGTTTTCTCCTAGAACTTCCTCCTTCCTGCCAAACCTCAGGTCCTATTTTGGGGAGGATCTTTTTTTTCCTCCTGTATGTTTTTTAGCAATGATACGTCATTTTCCCAGGGCCATTGTTTTTATTTCCTTAATTTGTTCCAGAGTGTATGTGTCCGTAGCACTGCATAATAGTATGAGGGTCTCCATCCTCTACTATCTTTTTTTTTTAAAAATATTTTTATTTGGCTGCTCCAGGTCTTAGTTGCAGAATGTGGGATCTTTAGCTGCAGCACGTGGGATCTAGTTCCCTGACCAGGGACTGAACCTGGGCCCCCTGCACTGGGAGCACAGAGTCTTAGCCACTGGGCCTCCAGGGAAATCCTTCTATTGTTCTGAAAAGAGTAAAACTGAGAATCTGAAATTGGGGTGGATGGAGGGTATTGCTAACTCAAAGGCATGCTTTGTTTGGTTCTATTGATAAATTTGCATACTGTTCCAAATAGGAAAGAGCTGACCTCTCTGACCTTACCTCAGCTGGTAAAGATGGGGAAGCCTGGTGGGCTGCCGTCTATGGGGTCACACAGAGTCGGACACGACTGAAGTGACTTAGCAGCAGCAGCAGCGGCTGGTAAAGAATCCTCCTGCAATGCAGGAGAACCTGTTTGATTCCTGGGTCAGGAAGATCCCTAGGGAATGGATAGGCTACCCACTCCAGTATTTTTGGGCTTCCCTGGTGGCTCAGGTGGTAAAGAATACGACTACAATGCGGGAGACCTGGTTTTATCCCTGAGTTGGGGAGATCCCCTGGAGAAGGGAACTGATACCCACTCCAGTATTCTGGTCTCTCTGAAGACATTTTCATGAGAAAAGAATAAAGAAGCACATTTTTTCCCCAGACTTTATTATTACAAATTGTTTTATGACAACAGTTTAATAGAGCAGTTAGACTTGCTGTCTCTCTTGTAATGCCTCAATAATTTACAGAATTAAGTAAATAAATATGAAACTAAATTTAATCTCTTTTCAGCTGTGTCATGTACTCCAAAGAGACAAGGAAGAGAAAATTCTATAGCCATATGTAGTACAAGCTCAGAAATTTTCAACTGCTATTTAATCCTATCGAGGATTTCCCTAGGCAAAACAGATGCTTATATATTTCACCTTTTTTTCTAAAGACTTATGAAACATAAATAGATCCATAAATAGCTCATATAAATATAGGTTCTACCTTTTAAATAATAATATTCACAAATCTGGAAACTTGTCTTAAAAGAATAGAAAATAAAGCATGTAAGACATCAAAGCGGAATCTTATGCCCCAAAGTTATTTCGGGGCTTATTAAATACAGGAATGATGTTGGTCAGAAATGGGGCTGGGTCTACTCCCCAGAAAGCCTAACTGATCTGGGGAGTAGGGGTCAGGCAGAAAGCTCTTAAGCCACATGCCGGACAATGGGGGTGACACAGGTGCAGCCCACGGCCACCAGCATCTTCTCCAGCCGGAAGGAGTGAGGGCAGTGCTGAGACTCCCTTCGAAGGACCAGGATCTCTTGCTGGATGGCGACAGAGTTCATGTGATGGTCCACCTTCCCTTCACCATTGATACAGCCTGAGTGGCTGCACCTGGCCTCCCAGATCACAGAGGGGTACCTCTCAGGGTCCTCATTGCGGCTGCAGGGGAGACAAAGGCCAGGAAGAAAGTGAATTCCTGGTAGAGCAGTAAGGAAATCAAACAGGAATAGGCAAAAGGAGGCAAATTCACAGGGGGACAAATGATAGGCACTGCAAATTCTCTAAGTGCTATTAGTCTGGAAAAGAAGCCATTTGGGAAAAAAACTTGGATTTGGAAGCCCATGAAGTGTTATAGAAAAAAGAAACAATGATCAGCTTTTCCCAGGTTTTTTGAAGAATAAACAGAAGAAGACAGACTGAAACTACAGAAAGGATTTAAGTTTGTCATAAAGGATATTTTTTTAGGGTACATTTGATAGATGAAAAAAACTATGAGTCATCTATAAACAAGATAGCTGCTAATCTGACTTAGTAAAGTCTGTCTTTGAAACAAGAAAGGCACCCAAATTTATCTGACAACACACTGATTAAACAGAGCCCCAAATCTGGAGCCCCTTTGTAACTTTCCCTTCTCCCTCTCCTCTGGCTGAGAGAATGACTGGACTTAGTTTAATTTATTTGAACTATTCTTGGTAAGTAGAAGTAAGAAGAAAAGATCCTATAGACAGGTGAGTCTGTAGGCGCCACATAACTGAGGTCATTTGCCGGGAATCAAATTATCAAAATGCATTTTGTATTTGATCCATCATAGGGTCTAAAGGGGAGCCTGGTGGGCTACAGTCCATGGGGTTACAAGAGTCAGACACGACATAGCGGCTAAACCACCACCACCACCATCCCCATTAGATGAATTAAAGACGTAGTGAATGTCAGTCTGTTGGGGATGTAATTCAAGACTAAGTCAAAAAGGGGTGAAACACCAAATGGAACGCTTCTTCTACTGGGATTCAAGCTAATTTCCCCAGTGCTAATATAACCAAAAAAAGCACAAAAATCCTAGTTAATTAACTGCTGTTGTCAACAAANACCACCATCCCCATTAGATGAATTAAAGACGTAGTGAATGTCAGTCTGTTGGGGATGTAATTCAAGACTAAGTCAAAAAGGGGTGAAACACCAAATGGAACGCTTCTTCTACTGGGATTCAAGCTAATTTCCCCAGTGCTAATATAACCAAAAAAAGCACAAAAATCCTAGTTAATTAATTGCTGTTGTCAACAAACTCTACCAGGGTATTCTCTGGTAGTCCTGGGAAAGAGAATTCCAGTACTAATCTCCCATGCTAAATGTTTGTTTCTTTTTTGGATAAATAAACAATAGACTTGGGGTGTCATAAATATCAGAATGATGACCACCATTCATTTGGGTGGATTCTCGGGACATCAAGAACTAGCAGGCTAGGTGTTATGGTGGGCTGGGGAGAGCTGTGGCCTATGAAAGAAATCTGTAGAAAGAAAGTTGGAGAATCACTGGTTTGCAGAATGGCTCTTCCAGGTTTGACAGGTAATTCTGAAACAGTAATATCACCCCCCCCCCCACCGCCCCAGATGATTTAACTGGTGGTCTGATGCGTTATTCTGGCGTAGAAGAATGCAGAGGTTTCATCTGGGGTGCTTACGTACTGGAGAGTCCAAGGTGAGGTGGAGCGCTTGTGATAATCGGTGGGCCTTCTGGAGTTCGTGCTCCGGTTAACGATGTTCAGGTTGACCCTCACATGCTGCGGGAAGTTCTTGTCCTCAGTAGGCGGGCAGCCTGGACTCTGTGGGATGATGACTCCTGCCTTCACAAGAGCCACCAGACTCAGAAGCAGTAGCAGTGACTGGATGGAGAGAGAGGTAGATTGGGTTAGTACTACATGGTTTTTGTTAACACATGGTGGTGATGATTGAATTGCTGATAGTAGAGAACATTCTATGGTCCAGGACAATCTATACTAAATTTTCAAATATGTGAAGTGAAAAGCTGGTGAGATGACCAAAGCGATATTAGGACCATGGCATTTCTACCAGTCTTGAACATTTTTTTTTTTTAAAGTGGAAAAACCACATTATTCATTGGCTGACAGTAATTGTAGTGAAGATGGCAAGTCATCAATATATCAGTATATGCATCACTCTCAGGTCTTTAGAAGGGTAACGACCTTGATTTTCTAGGAAGAAATGCCCTCCTACACCATTGATCTCTCCTGTTACACTTTGTGAAACATGGAGTAAAGGGGAATGCTCACCTTAGACATAAAGGGCTGTAGAAAATCCATGTGGAATCAGTTAGAAATTCTGTCGGTACCACTGGCAAACACCCAAGCCCAAACTCAACCCCCCCTTATATTTTCTTAAGTATATTTCCAGTTTTTCTAAACTTAAATATATTGATTCTATAATCAAATTGGGTTTCAAAAAAGATGCACGTATAACTTTAGAATTAAAAGATCTCTGTTTTTAAAATATTGTTAAAGCATCTTTTTTGAAACCCAGTTTGATTACGGAATCAATATATGTAAATTTGGAAAAGCTGGGAAACATACCTAAGAAAACAGGGTTAGTGTACCAAGGCTATAGTATAATAATACAATAATGGAAAGAAGAGTCACTGCCAAACATTAAATCTTCGAGGACAGTGACCCATCTTATTTTGAATTAAAGAAAAACACTGTGGAAGAATTATATTAAATCCCTTGTACCCAGAGAAACAGAGTTTCAATAAACATTCTCTCCTACAGCACAATGTCACATTGACACTTCTTGTGTGGTTTAGCCCAGTATAGCTATCTTTCAGTTTTAATCTTATCTTTCAAACTGATATGCACCAGTTCTTGAAAATGGTAAATAATGACAAATATCTATCATGGGTTTCATTTCCCATTCTATATAGACTGTATTCTTGGATTCCACAGTTAGAATCCAGAATTTCATGCCTGCGGTCCAGAAATTGATGTGGTCCAAATCAAGAAGAGCATCACACATTCGTGCAGGACTCACCATAGATGCAGTTCTCATAGGGGCCATGGTAGTTCCTTCCAGTTCAGTGGAGATGGATGAGCGTGTGCTCGCTGTGAGACGGACAAAGTGCAGTGCTATCTTCTCTCTTTTTATAGGGTTTTCCTCCTTCTGTGGTCACGTGCGTTGGCGTGTTGGAGTGAGTTCAGGGGTGACACCATTTTGGTTAAAAGTTCCATCCCAAAATGAGGTCAAAGAAAAACCGCCCCTTCATGACGGGTAATAATCTGCTTCTGAAGGATAATGGGAAGAACGGAAATCCATTTTTCTAAAGACCATATCCTCTCTTCATTCTTCAAGGAACTATGACTTGTCAGGGGCTGAGTGGAGACCGAGAAATTATTTATTTATGGGCAAGCACGAAGCTGCCATAAAAGATGTCCTCTCCTTTAACAGCTCATAGGGAAATAAACATTTGGGATCACATTCAAACTTCTGACGGTCTTCTTCTGCCATATGCCTTGAGTTCCCATTCTATAGTGCCTTTCCTCACCAGATTTCCTAGCCAGTTGTGGGCATCATTCCAGAAACTACTCAAGGTCTTGCCATATAAATAAACCAACAAAAGACCAATACATAATTTCGTGATGACAGGATATATTATTTCACTGATTTAACACCTGCTTTGTTCAATGTCTACTCTGCCTGAGGAACAAATAACCAGATTTGAGAGACATGAGATTTACTGTCAAAGACACGTCTGACACTGCATGTTACCAAGCAACTTCCTCAGGAGGAAGGAATGAGGAAACATAGTCAGACAAAGAGGGGAGTTGAAAGTGGAGGTGGAGAATGCAGGAAGGTGGTGAGGGTAGAGAAAGAAAGGGCAGCGAGGAGCAGACAATGATAACAACAAGAAGGGAGGGGGGAGGTGGGGGGTAAGAAGGAAAAAGAGAAGGAAATTGTTCCTCCTTCTTTTTCTCTCTACTCTCTAAGTAAGGTGAACTTTGAATTCAGGTCCTTGAGAATGGCTCCTCCTAGGGAACATTGACGTCTATCCCAAGGATGATAAAATGAGGGATGTAGATGTGGCTGGGGACAAGTTACCCTCTCTCTGCCCCTTCTTTGCAGTGGGACGTTTTCCTGGCTAGACAGATCCTGACGAATCGGTGAGGAAGGACGTAAACAGATGAATCTTAGGGGTAATGTTAGATGGATGACCTTGGTAGATGAAGCAGCTACAGATGGAAGAGGAATTGGGATGCAGCTTGCCCTGATTTCCTTGATTCTGGTGTTGACCTCACCACCTATCCTTGGAGACGTGGAGTCACTGTGAGCTCCCCGTCCCCCCTCCACATGTGATCAGGTAGCCATCTTAGCAGCTGCTGTGTCTGTCACATCTACTTCCTATTCCCAAACCTACTGCCGTTCCTCTAACTCAGACTCTCACCCACTTGCATTGTTTTTTTTAAACTGAAGTATAGTTGATTTACAAGGCTGTTTTAATTTCTGCTGTAAAGCAAAGTGATTCAGTTATACATATATATTTCTCTTTATATTCTTTTCCATTATGGTTTATTACAGGATGTTGAACATAGTTCCCTGTGCTATATAGTAGAACCTTGGTGTTTATCCATCCTACATACAATGGTTTGCATTTGCTGACCCCAACTCCATTTCTTGACCTCCCCCCCAACCACCTTGGCAGTCACATGTCTGTTTTCTACATCTGTGCGTCTGTTTCTTTTCCATAGAGGTACTTGACCTGTTTTAATAGCCATATTTGCTCCTCCCAATTGCTGCCTTCCGCCCACCTTTGACATTCCTGCAATAATGATCTTCAAAGTATGGCGCTGATTGTGTCTTGTCTCACTTGGTTGTGTACAAAACAAAATGCAAACCCCTTCAGTTCAGTTGAGTCACTCAGTCATATCCCACTCTTTGTGACCCCATGGACCGCAGCATGCCAGGCCTCCCTGTCCATCACCAACTCCCAGAGCATGCTCAGACTCATGTCCATCGGGTCAGTGATGCCATCCAACCATCTCATCATCTGTCGTTCCCTTCTCCTCCTGCCTTCAGTCTTTCCAAGCATCAGGATCTTTCCCAATGTTTGACTTAGTATTGAACATCTGCAAACTTTACAGCTTCACCCTCCACCACACTCCATGACTTGGACTCAGGAGTTCCTGATTATTCTCCTACAGATGGTCCCTGGATTAATGATGGTTTGACTTACCATTTTTTCTACTTTGCAATGTGCAAAAGTGATTTGTGTTCACTAGAAGCTGTACTTTGGATTTTGAATGTTGATCTCTTCCCAGGCTGGTGATCTGTGGCGCTGTCTTCTCTTGTGATGCTGGGCAGTGTCAGCTCCCAGTCAGGATGTAACCATGAGGGTGAACAGCTGATACACTTACCCCGTCTCTACCCAGACAACCACTGGGTTTTTTACTTTTAGCACATTATTTAGTCAGTTACATGGGATATTCAACACTTGATTATAAAATGAACTTTGTGTTAGGTGGTTTCCTAACTATAGGCTAAAGTAAGTGTTCTGGGCACACTTAAATTAGGCAATGCTAAGCCATGATGTTTGGTGGGTTAAGGTGTATTAAATACGTTCACATCAAGATGTTTTCCATTTATCAGGATGTAAACCCATCTTTTTTTTTTTTTTTGGCCACACCTCTCAGTTTGCAGGACCTTAGTATCCCAAGCATGGCTTGAACCCATGCCCTCTGCAGTGCAAGTGTAGAGTCCTAACCACTGGATCACCACAGAATTCCTTGTAATACCATCTTAAGTCAAGGGAGATCTGTAATGCCTGCACATTTTTCATTAGGTACTGTCTCTGAAATGCCCTTTCTCATCCTCAGTTTATATCAGAATTCTCCTTGTCCTTTCAGATCCAGTTCAAATGTGTCTTTTGGGTCTGGAGGTCCCCCCTGATCACTATAGCTGGAATAAGCAGCTCCCACAACACGAGATTTTGGCGCTGATTGTGTCTTGTCTCACTTGGTTGTGTACAAAACAAAATGCAAACCCCTTCAGTTCAGTTGAGTCACTCAGTCATATCCCACTCTTTGTGACCCCATGGACCGCAGCATGCCAGGCCTCCCTGTCCATCACCAACTCCCAGAGCATGCTCAGACTCATGTCCATCGGGTCAGTGATGCCATCCAACCATCTCATCATCTGTCGTTCCCTTCTCCTCCTGCCTTCAGTCTTTCCAAGCATCAGGATCTTTCCCAATGTTTGACTTAGTATTGAACATCTGCAAACTTTACAGCTTCACCCTCCACCACACTCCATGACTTGGACTCAGGAGTTCCTGATTATTCTCCTACAGATGGTCCCTGGATTAATGATGGTTTGACTTACCATTTTTTCTACTTTGCAATGTGCAAAAGTGATTTGTGTTCACTAGAAGCTGTACTTTGGATTTTGAATGTTGATCTCTTCCCAGGCTGGTGATCTGTGGCGCTGTCTTCTCTTGTGATGCTGGGCAGTGTCAGCTCCCAGTCAGGATGTAACCATGAGGGTGAACAGCTGATACACTTACCCCGTCTCTACCCAGACAACCACTGGGTTTTTTACTTTTAGCACATTATTTAGTCAGTTACATGGGATATTCAACACTTGATTATAAAATGAACTTTGTGTTAGGTGGTTTCCTAACTATAGGCTAAAGTAAGTGTTCTGGGCACACTTAAATTAGGCAATGCTAAGCCATGATGTTTGGTGGGTTAAGGTGTATTAAATACGTTCACATCAAGATGTTTTCCATTTATCAGGATGTAAACCCATCTTTTTTTTTTTTTTTGGCCACACCTCTCAGTTTGCAGGACCTTAGTATCCCAAGCATGGCTTGAACCCATGCCCTCTGCAGTGCAAGTGTAGAGTCCTAACCACTGGATCACCACAGAATTCCTTGTAATACCATCTTAAGTCAAGGGAGATCTGTAATGCCTGCACATTTTTCATTAGGTACTGTCTCTGAAATGCCCTTTCTCATCCTCAGTTTATATCAGAATTCTCCTTGTCCTTTCAGATCCAGTTCAAATGTGTCTTTTGGGTCTGGAGGTCCCCCCTGATCACTATAGCTGGAATAAGCAGCTCCCACAACACGAGATTTTACCTACCTCTACTGCTGCTGCTAAGTCACTTCAGTCGTGTCCGACTCTGTGTGACCCCATAGACGGCAGCCCACCAGGCTCCCCCATCCCTGGGATTCTCCAGGCAAGAATACTGGAGTGGGTTGCCATTTCCTTCTCCTGCACGGTCCGACATTCACTCTGGGCTCCGCACCTACCTCTACAGTAACTTGTTATTTATTCATTGGGCCACAACTGCACGGCTTGTGGGATCTTTGTTCCCCAACCAGGGATTGAACCTGGGCCCTCTGCAGTGAGAATGCAGGGTCTTAACCACCGGAAAGCCAGGGAAGTCCTTGCTTCATTTTGTACTGTATTTTATTTGGCTGGGAAGAGTATGTTTAAGACAAATATTTATTTCCAATTTAGATTTTACTGTCATCCTTCAAGGCCAGCATGTTATTCGTCTTTGTAACTTCCGTGGTACCTCATGTAGGGCTTTATGCAACATAGGTCTTCACAGATTGCTTCTGTCTTGCTGATTTCTCTCAGGTACACATCTGTCCATGTATATTTTTAGTGTATTACCTGTCATTTGTTTGCATATCTGATTTTCCTGCTAGACAGATATTAGTCTTGGTATCACTTTACATAGTATCTAGTAAATAGGAAGTGCTCAATATTTTGACTGAATTATGATATGAAGAATGTTTGGGTAGTTTGGAATCTTGACTATTCCTTTTGGGACCCAATTGCACCCCCATGACCATACTAAGCTAACACTTTGACTTTCCATCCTGATCATTTTGAAGGCAGTGGGGTAAGGTGATGATCTGCTTTGGACCATCCTTAAATAGAAGATTTCTTGCTTCTGCTGTCTGGAAGGGATGAGGTCAAGGTGAACATGTCTGTTGGCCAAATGGGACAAGCTGATTCTAGTTGTCCTGTCTGTGTCTGCCTCCCGTGCCAATGAAATGCACCCTATGTGCCGTCCTTTGCAATACCAACCCTTGCTTTAATAAGGATGGGAAGTAAAGTGAGTTTTCACAAAAGTATAAAAATGATCATTTTGAGGTGGTGATAGGAGCTGGTTGTGCCCAGTCTTGAGCAGCATGGATTTCTCAGATGCACACTTGAGCTGGAGAAAGAGTCAGAAGTAGAAAGATGGTGTGCAGAATGGGGAAGGTAGTTATCTACAGAGGCAGCTGGTCCAGGTTTATACCCCAGCCTGCTGAGACAGAAGGAATGCTGGACTGGAAATTCATAGCTCAGTTAGTAAAGAATCTGCCTGCAGTGCAGGAGACTCAGGTTCGATTCTTGGGTTGGGAAGATCTTCTGGAGAAGGAAATGGCAACCCACTTCAGTATTCTTGCCTGGAGAATCCCATAGACAGAGGATCCTGGCAGGCTATAGTCCGTGGGATCATAGGAGTCGGACACAACTTAGCGACTAAACCACAAGAACACCCACTGAGAGAGCACTTTGGTTTTGGCTGTAGCTTTGCCATTAACCACCCATCCCTTTGGGCACTTCATGTCCTTGAGGCTCAGTTTCCCTTTTGATGAAATTAATTTTTGCCCCAGGTAATCTTTGATTGTCTGAATTTTTAGAGAAAGAAAATAGTGGGAGAACAAATAGAGACAGTAAATTACGGGTGATGACTTTGCTTAGTGATTTTCCTCAGATTTATCAGTCTTGCTTCTTGGAGGCCTGGGGAACAGGTACCCACAAGTAACCAGGAACTGCAACCTGGCTGTTGAGAGCTGGGTAAGGTATGGGGAGGAGGAGCAGGTGGAGGCTGGGAGGCTGGGAGGCTAGCTTCCTGGGAGCCAAGCATGCTTTGGAAGGGATGGTCCTAGTGAAGTGTCTCTGGGCTTCTTGACTTAGGGAAATGATCTTCAAAGCTCCTTGACTGTGTTACATTATCAAACAGCATTCCTTTCTACTTATAGTAGAGAATAACATAGGGGATAGAAGGATATATATTCCTTTAATTAAGACTGTCATTAAAAAAATAATAATTTCTTGCTTAAGTGGTGGGGTTACCATGGAGATAATCACTATTGTCTTTTTTATTTCTACTCTAGAGCCTTTTAAAATAAAAATAGCAATAGTCTGAGTAGAAGAGGAGGCCCTTTGCCATCATTAATGATTTCTGTATATTACACCTTAAAGGCAATGGCTACTCAAAGAAATGGGTGTCATGTTGTCTCATGGTTTTCACATCACCAGTAAGCCTCCTTTTCTCTTGATTTTGATTCACTATAGAAAGAATAATGAGTAGCTGCCAAGAATCTTTTTGGGTTTTGAATTTGTGGGCCAGCATACAAGAAGCAATGTCAGATACTTAATAGGAAGACATGGTTTTGAGGGAAGGGAATGTTTGCAGCAGAGTCATCTGGAGGGCCTTGGAGAATCAGTACAGTTGTGATTTAGCTGAGATACAGATTTAGATCCAGTTGTTCAAAATCTAGATCATCTAATTTTGAAGCATTAATAGTGCTTTGTACCAGAGGCTCAGCTCTGCGGTTAAAGCTGTTGTGTTTAAAGGATCACAACTTACTATATGTGAAATCACCATGGTTTTTTAAAATAAGAAAGATCAATCTTAGTATCAGCCTGATAGTATCATTGCTCATCTCCAGAGCAAAGCTGTTAAGCATTCACTATGGCTGTGTTTCTGAGGGCCATCCTGAACGGTGAACTGTTGGGTGGGAATCTGCAGGGGTAGGTAACAGACTTCCCCTGAAATTGCTGGTGGAGGAATTTCCCCCCTTATGTGACATGATAAATTGAAGAAGATATTAATAGAGAGAAGCTCTAAATGGATCACTGTTAATGGGCTGCTGCAGACTGAGAAGTGAGATTCCAACATCTGGATTCTATCTTTTCACCACTGGTCATTCTGACTCTTGCAGGGTTGTTGATGAAGATGCGCTGTAAACAGCTCCTGTGAGTGACTAATTATCTTTCTTCTGCTATTCGTTTTTTGAAATTTTATTTTATTTTTTGCTATTCATTTTTGATGTTGCAAGAGCCTAGATCTAGCCCACACCAGACTATTTTTATCTGATGAAGTCAGATCACAAAACTGTTTGTACGTCTTTTTCTTTTTTTCCATTGGGATATAGTTGCTTTCTAATGTTGTGTTAGTTTCTGCTGTACAATGAAGTGAATCAGCTATGTGTATACAAGTATGCCCTCTTTCATGGACCTCCTTCCCATCCCTCCCTGACCCCCTCTACCTCGGGTCACCACAGAGCATGAGCTGAGCTCCCCGTATTATATGATAGTTTCCCTCTAGCTATCTGTTTTACATATGGTAGTGTATATATTTCAGTCCCATTCTCCTGATTCTTCCCATCCCCTCCTCTCATTCTATGTTCACATATCTGTTCTCTACATCTGCATCTCTATTCCTGCCCTGCAAATAGTTTCATCTGTACCATCTTTCTAGATTCCACATACGTGCCTTGATATACGATATTTTAACAAACTCATTCTATGTAGTCAAAAGAATGTTGATCAGCTGTGACTTTAGCCACCTGAGGGATTTGATTGACAAGTATTCTGTCCCTGGTGACTCCCCAGAAGTGCATCTTCATTATTTGCGTAAATGAGATTTACTCTTACACATCTTTTCCCAGCCTGAAAGCATTGAAATGATATTTGGAAGATGTGACGAAACCAAGCCATACAAGAAGGAAGATATATCACATCACGTCATCTTCAAACAACCGCAGTCCATCAGTGTTTCCCCAGTGTCTACATGAACATCCACAACCCAACTCATCAGACGAGCATGTCAGTTTCTCCTTTGAGTAATAATTACTACTAACCTCATGGAAACCAAGTCTCTTCCTTAGGTAGGTTTTTCACTAGCATTTTACTGAAACACTGATTTAAAGTGGGTCAGAAAACTTTCCATTTCTTTTCAAACCAAAGCATTTAGAATACTATCCCAATACGTTAGCAGGCACATGCAAATTTTCTTTTTATGGGTGGGCTTCCCTTTGGTAATGCTGACTTCATCTGATACCTTGAGAATTAAGGTCAGCAAATGACTGAAGTTTCAAGTCTGAACGGATGTCACTGAAAAGTAACGTCTAAAATTAAACAAGCAAACCAAACCGCACACCGAGGTTGGGCCATCAACTTATCAGTTTTATTTTCTTTGCAGCAATTTTGAAGTTAATATGATTTAGAGACAACCGCAGAATGTATTTAAATGCAAGATTCTACATGCAGACCCGGAACAAATTGCGAATTGGTTTTTTTTTAGACAACATAGAGGATCCTCTGGTAACGTGGTTTCTCCGAAGACTGAAATATAGTAAAATCAATATATAGTGATGCTATGTTCATTTATTCCAAAATCCTTAGAAGGACTTGAGATGATTTATAACAAAAATTCAGATAATAAAGTAGATTAAAAATATGAATCAGGCCCGGCAAAAAGAGAGTCAAAAGTCAAGATCAGGGGAAAGAAAACCCAAAGTCTTAGTCTATTGAGTTTACATTTGTCTCTGAGCTTTCTGGCAGCCAAAATGAAAGGTAGATACACTCAGTTACATAGTTCTCATTGTCAGCAAGGAAGAAGCTAGCTAATTCCTTAGAACAGATGGAATTTTTCTTAAGGAAGAAGCTAGCTAATTCCTTAGAACAGATGGAATTTTTCTTATCATTACCTTTCGACATAAAATTTTCATTCGAGGCTTATACGGGGCTCCTGTTTGACATGTTCTGGCATGTTCTGGCAACAGACATTCCCATAATGAGATATCAGCCTCATTTTGGTAGCTGTGTGCCTTTGGGGAAATTATATCATGTACATCCCAGTGTCCATACCTATAAAGTGGAGGTAACAGTAAAATATGACTCACAGATTATTGAGAGGAGTAAATTAAATAATATATTTGTCAATACATACTGACAAAATATTAACTTTTATAGGAACACCAGGGCAATAGAATCTGACAGAGTTTGTCAGATTTTTTTTTTAAACCATTGAATCTGAGAGTCAGACATTGAATCTGACTAGTTATCTGCTAATTGAATGTCTACTCTTTGGGCAAGTAGGGAGATTTCTTCAGGCTTTCATATGGCTGAGGTGAAATAGCCCTTCATTTAAAAATTTTTTCTTGAGCACCCGTTCTATGGACTTGCCAGGTGACTCCGCAGTAAAGAATCCATCTGCCAATGCAGGACACACGGCTTTAATCCCTGGGTCAGGAAGATCTCCTGCAGAAGGAAATAGCAACCCACTCTAGTATTTTTGCCTGGAGAATCCCATGGACAGAGGAGTCAGGTGGGCTACAGTCCATGGGGTCACAAAAGGTCGGACGTGGCTTAGTGGCCGAACAGCAACAGCCTGTTCTAAACCAGGCAGGCACTGTGTATGCTGTGGGGAGAGAGCAAGGCACCAGCAGGAAAGGCTCTGCTTCCAGGGAGCTGTCATCCAGAGTCATGAAGGTTCTTCATTCGTATTCTGTACTTTTCAGACTGCCTGCTGATAACGAATTGGGTTTCTTAAGCACTAGGATAACTTGGAAATCAGTGCTCTGGATAGGAGACACAGGAATCTGGCTAGTGGAAAGGAATAGTTCTTTCTACAATTTATTTGTCCTGGTTTATATACTGGTGCACTGATGATAAGGAATTTCAAGATTTACCTTACATTGTATTGAATTTAACTCAGAGTTGCCACTCCATATATACATATTTATGTACATATTTTATATCAATCTATCATCTCTCTATCATCTATCTACACATGCACAAGCACACACACAGATACATTTTTCTTCTGACCATGAAAGTGACATATGCTCTTTTGTCATATACAATAGACGAGACCTAGTTGGGGGGAGCAAAAGGAAGACAGCAAAATTAACCCATAATCCTGGTTATTAGAAACAAACTTGAGGATTATATTGCTCCTGTTATTTTATAAAACTGGTATCATTTGAAGTGTATTACTCTAGTTTAAAAAAATACATTAAAAAACTATAAGTATTTTACTTTACCAAATTGGATCATGTTACAATACGCTTTGTGACCTGTTTTCTCATGTTACAATACATTCTAAACATTTTCCCCCTTTTAAAGCTTTTCCGTTTGTGTGTGTGTGTGTTTGAAGCTGATTGACTACCTAACATCCTGAAAATGAAAGAATAGCCGACTATTTAACCAGTTGCTTTTGTTCAACATTTTAATCGCTTCTATGTTGTCATTATTTCTTTGATTTTTCTGTGTCATCTCCCCATAGCAGCAACACGTCTCATGCCTAGGTGCTCAGTAATTACTGCAGACTTCCACTTTTGCAGAGTGGCTGCACTTGACAGAAGAGCAGAGCTATCAAGACCTAAAAACAAAGGGAGAGAAAGATGCACAGGGGTACACATGCTTGGCTGTGTAAGTAGAGCGTTCATCACAAATTCATAGCACTAGGAATTTATAATTGTTTTTAATAATGGCATCACGCAGAAGGAAGCAACCCCAACCCAAGAGTTAAAGAATGACTTGGTGACAAGGCCCGACAGGATGGGTTAGGAGAGCAAAGCTTTCTTTGTAGTTACAATGGTATGAAAAGTTTAACTATAACGGGACATATTCAATATTTTAAAGATTCAGTTCAGTTCAGTTCAGTTGCTCAGTTGTGTCCAGCTCTTTGCGACCCCATGGACTGGAACACGCCAGGCTTCCCTGTCCATTACCAACTCCCAGAGTTTACTCAAACTCATGTCCATTGAGTTGGTGATCCCATCAACCATCTCATCCCCTGTCGCCCCCTTCTCCTGCCTTCAATCTTTCCCAGCATTAGGGTCTTTTCCAATGAGTCAGCTCTTCACATCAGGTGGCCAAAATATTGGAGTTTCAGCTTCAGCATCAGTCCCTCCAATGAATATTCAGGACTGATTTCCTTTAGGATGGACTGGTTGGATTACCTTGAATATTCTTGAATCTCAAGAATATTCTCCAACACCGCAGTTCAAAAGCATTAATGCTTCAGTGCTGAGCTTTCTCTATTGTCCAACTCTCACATCCATACATGACAGCTGGAAAAATCATAGCTTTGACTAGATGGACCATTGTTGGCAAAGTAACATCTCTGCTTTTTAATATGCTGTCTAGGTTGGTCATAACTTTCCTTCCAAGGAGTAAGCGTCTTTTAATTTCATGGCTGCAATCACCATCTGCAGTGATTTTGGAGCCCCCCAAAAATAAAGTCTGCCACTGTTTCCCGATCTGTTTGCATGAAGTGATGGGGCCAGATGCCATGATCTTTGTTTTCTGCATGTTGAGCTTTAAGCCAACTTTTTCACGCTCTTCTTTCACTTTCATCAAGAGGCTCTTTAGTTCTTCTTTGCTTTCTGCCATAAGGGTGGTAGCACCTGCATATCTGAGGTTATTGATATGTCTCCTGGCAATCTTGATTCCACCTTGTGCTTCATCCAGCCCAGCATTTCTCATGATGTACTCTGCATAGAAGTTAAATAAGCAGGGTAACAATATACAGCCTTGACATACCCCTTTCCCTGTTTGGAACCAGTTTGTTGTTCCATGTCCAATTCTAACTGTTTCTTCTTGACCTGCATACAGATTTCTCAGGAGGCAGGTCAGGTGGTCTGGTATTCCCATCTCTTTCAGAATTTTCCAGGGTTTGTTGTGATCCACACAGTCAAAGGCTTCAGCATAGTCAATAAAACAGAAATTGATGTTTTTCTGGAACTCTTTTGCTTTTTTGATGACCCAATGGATGTTGGCAATTTGATCTCTGGTTCCTCTGCCTTTTCTAAATCTAGCTTGAACATCTGGAAATTCACGGTTCACATACTGTTGAAGCCTGGCTTGGAGAATTTTGAGCATTACTTTACTAGCATGTGAGATGAGTGCAATTGTGTGGT
>SJYX01011010.1:165685-186151 GCA_006410675.1 Oreotragus oreotragus
AGTGAAAAGTGAAAGTGAAGTCACTCAGTCATGTCTGACTCCCAGCGACCCCAAGGACTGCGGCTCACCAGGCTCCTCTGTCCATGGGACTTCCCAGGCAAGAGTGCTAGAGTGGGGTGCCATCTACTCACAAACATAACAGCTATGGAAAGTCACTAATTAAAAACTAGGTAAAGAGCTGCAGCTGAGGGAAGCCTAGGGGTGTCTATACATCTGTGTTTCACTAAGGGTGGAGATAAGAGGATTAGTGCTCACTTTCCCAATCAGATTACAGCAGCAGTAACTTTTTCTTTATTTTTCTTTTTTTTTTCCTATAAAAAAATGTGGGGGTTGGGAGAAGCGGAATTTAAGCATGAGAACCATATAGATGACGGCTATGAATCAGACTGGTTTTCTCTTTGATCTGAAAAAACTAGGCCATTACAGTCATAATGCATTTTGGCTACCATGAAAAACTTTGCAGAAGTCAGGCTTTTAAACATTAAACCTGTATTGAGTTAAACCTCATGAACTTGATGGCAAGTATAAGAGGATAATACATGAAGAGCAGTTAATTAAAAAAATTTTCCAATGTATGTATCATTTAAACATGTTTGCTTAGAATTCAATTGCAAGTATATACCATAATCTATTAAATCTCCTATTAGTGTATTTAAAATTCATCATTATCCATTATCAGGCAGTACAATGATAAATATCTTATTCTTTGGATCTTTGCTCAAATACATATTATTACTATTGGATATATAACTCTTATAGGGTTTTTGTATTATTATCTACATTTTACCAAGACATTTTGAAGACTATATAGTTTCTTAGTTTGTAACAGAAACTCAGTGGAGCTAGTTTAAGAAAAAATGTGGAAATAATTATAAGGATATAAAATGGTTCAGGAAAATGAAGGCTAGGAATTCCAGAAGGAAAAAATAAGAACAAGAGATAAAAAGCCAATGGGAATCAAGCAGTTGCTTTCTCAGTCTCTCAAACATCTTCTTCCTCAAACTATGTCATTGCTTTCTCTGTGGATTCCTTTTCTCTGTACTCCTGGCTCTGCCAGAGCATATTCAAGGTCCACTGATAGGCATTTCTAAGTTTTAAGCCATAGAATCAGGAGAATCTGATTGGCTTAACTAATCAGATTAAAGTCAAAGACAGTGAAAAAGTGTTGGATCTCATTAATTTAGAAGATATCATTTAAGAATGTAACAAGTTGAGTGGATCATGTTGTACAAACAGGGCTGCTGGGGAATCCAAGTCTGTGATTAAGATAGCCCTAATCTGAAAGAAAAAGAGTCTGGTCTGAGAAGACATTCTAAGTGGTGAGTGTACTCTAGTAAATTTCCTCCTTTGACAGAGGACAAGCATCTATCTGTAGGTGGCAAAGTAATTTCTTTCCTCCATACCATCAGATCTTGGTAAGGATGCCTCCAGCTCTCTGAGCTTTGTTATTTCTCCTCAACTTAAGTGATATGAGTGTTTTTATTTTGCTGATGGCATTATATTTTAAATATACATGTTATATAATATATTTGTATTATATAATTTATATACGTAATGTGCATATATCTATATTTATGAATAAAATTTTAGAGATCTGTATTCACTAGACTTAAGTGTATTAAGTTGCCATTCTTAGCACTGTATAAAATGCATACAGAAAATGTTTAATACATGCTTGTTACTATCATTTCAAGATAGTCTTCCTATCTGAAAAGGCTGGATACAGAACAATTATCTGCCCACATTTAAAAACAGTTGCATGTTTTATGTAAGTCTATGTGGATCCTGCTGAACTGATGTGGTTTGTAAGCTTTTCTTTGATAAGATCTGCTGAATCAAGCATGTACAGACCAAATGTGGTGAGCCTGACACCTGAAAGTGAGAAATGGGGAGCTAGGGTCCTATGTGGGCTAAACACAGCATCTGCTAGACATGATAAGCGAACAGCCAGCAAGGAAGTGGTTGACAGACCATTTGACCGAGGTGAGAAACTCATCTGCATTTATACTTGTTGCCAGAAGACATACTTCAGCAGGGTGTCTGATGTAAACATATGAAACTCTAAAATTGTTTTCGTTTAGGAAATTGGATTTCAGCAGAAATACATTGCCCACTGGTTGTCTAAATTCAGTTCATCAAACATCCCCATCCATCCATCCATTCACCCATCTTGTAAACATTTATTGAACAATTACTGTATTAAAAAAATAGCAAGAACTATAATTTTAGAAGGAGTATTAGTTGAGTCACACTTAAAAGTTTACAAACGAATAGGAAAGCTTTGAGTTAGACACATCCGGATTCACTCTGCTGTCTCCTCGCTTTGAGACTTTAGTCAAGTTACTTTATACTCTCTAAACCTCAAGTTCCTCACCTTTAAAGTGATAATAATAAAAATAAAAAATAATACTTGTACTTATATCATAAAGTTATTGAAAGGTTTGGAGGAGATACTGTAGGTAATGCTTTTTGCACAGAGCCATAAATATTATGTGCTATTATTTCTAACCATCAAAATGATATTCATCACCAACCACAAATGAGTTCTCACAAGAGGTCAAATATGCATTGTGGAGTCTATGGAAAGAAGGTAAATTCCGCCTGTTACAAGCTGTCACTGTAAGGAAACTGGTGCATAGAAAAGGAAAGGAAAGTGAAGCCGCTCAGTCGTGTTCGACTCTTTGCGACCCCATAGACTACAACCTATCAGGCTCCTCTGTCCATGATATTTTCCAGGCAAATGTGCTGGAGTGGATTGCCAGACGTCTGAAGAAAGAAAAAGCCCGTTTATCAGAATACTTTGCCTGCTGCTGCTGCTGCTAAGTCACCTCAGTCGTGTCCGACTCTGTGTGACCCCATAGACGGCAGCCCACCAGGCTCCCCCATCCCTGGGATTCTCCAGGCAAGAATACTGGAGTGGGTTGCCATTTCCTTCTCCAATGCATGAAAGAGAAAAGTGAAAGTGAAGTCACTCAGTCTGTCCGACTGTTAGCGACCCATGGACTGCAGCCCACCAGGCTCCTCCGTCCATTGGATTTTCCAGGCAAGAGTACTGGGGTGGGGTGCCATTGCCTTCCCCGGAATACTTTGCCTACTTGTTGCCAAATATAACTTGTTTCTTGGTGGGCTGATTTTTTCACTTTTCATCTGTAGGTTTGAACAGCCTGCACGAATGGCTTTAGACTCATAGACCTACAGAATGAAAAATTAAAAAAAAAAAAAAAACTTCAAAGAGCTTATTCAATCAACAGGTGTTCTTAAAAACTTGCTGAAACATCTATGCTTTATCTAAACACATTCAGAGAAAGAGATATTATAACTGCTTTGGAAATGTATCCTAATTTCTAGTTGAACTCTCTCTGTTTATAAATTCAATCAATGTGTTTTGTTACATTCTTAAATGATATCTTCTAAATTAATGAGGTCCAACACTTTTTCACTGTCTTTGACTTTATATATATATTTAAAAATGTTATTTATTTGCTTTGGGCTTTGTTGGGTCTTCACTGCTGTTTGAGGGCTACTTTCTTGTTGCAACACATGGGCCCTAGGCTCTTGGGAAACGGGCTTAGCTTCTCTGCTGCACGTGGGACCTTCCTTGACCAAGAATCGAACCCATGTTCCCTGCATCAACCGGCAGATTCTCAACTACTGGACCACCAAGGAAGTTCTCATTGTCTTTAAAAAACTGAGGTTTAGTTGATGTACAATATTGTCTAAGTTATAGGTATACAATATAGTGATTCACAAGTTTTACAGGTTATATTCCATTTATAGTTTATTATAAAATATTGACTATCTTCCCCATGTTGTATAATATACCTGTAGCTTATTTTTTTTTCTTCCCCTGCTGCCTCCCTTCTGAGCCCTGTCTCCAGTTGTCACTGAGTCCTATTGATTTTCTGTGTTTTTCTGCCATGTGATAAGAGAAGTTCTTCCCACCATTGTTCAGGTCCCCCTTCCCTTGGGCTTTTCCAATTGCCATTGTTTCCTACTGGAACTGCACTGTCTCCAGACCCTCCTCCTTGCAGTCCATCCTACACACTAAAACTGCATCCATCTTCCTTAGCCATCACTATCCACAAAGGTTTTCTTGTGGAAAGTTATTACAGGATGGATAACACGTGGGCTTCTCCCTTTATCCATCAGGGTTCTCCATGTGTGGGACTGTCCTTCTTGTCCAGCCTTGACCTTTATCATTCTCAGCTCTGCTTCTGTCTAGACAATTTTCTGTCTTGCTAACACAGTGCTCCAACCTTTTAGCAGATCTTTGCTCCTGCAGATTATTTCTTCCCTCTCTTTTTGACTGTTGTATGGCTAAATGGTTAAAATGGTAAAATTATTAATATAAAGGTTTAAACTTTTGCTAGCGATTTGTTGTAGGAGAAAAGAGTTTAGGTGATCAGTGAATGACATAGAACTTGTGGATAATCTTCTCTGCTTTCACATGAGCTGGGAACTGTATGGTTTCCTCAGACTGCTGCTGCTGCTGCTAAGTCACCTCAGTCATGTCCGACTCTGTACAACCCCACAGATGGCAGCCCACCAGGCTCCCCCGTCCCTGGGATTCTCCAGGCAAGAACACTGGAGTGGGTTGCCATTTCCTTCTCCAATGCGTGAAAGTGAAAAGTGAAAGTGAAGTCGCTCAGTCGTGTCTGACTCCTAGCGACCCCCTGGACTGCAGCCTACCAGGCTCCTCCATCCATGGTATTTTCAAGGCAAGAGTACTGGAGTGGGTGCCTTTGTCTTCTCCGTTCCTCAGACTAGAACCTGGGAAATATGGGAAGTTCTGAGACGGATTCTTGATTTAGGGCTCATGGGTTTCTAAGAAGTCTATGGATAAGATTCAAGGAACATGCAAACTTACTAAAATTATACGTAAAGATGCATGCATATGAACATTGTTTTTCGGGGAAAACATCCACCACTTTTATTAAGAGAAACAGGACATTTGACAAGGAGAAGCTTCAGTTAGGGGGTTGAGTGGATGGAAGAAGATAACATGATAAGATAGTCCCTTCCTCTTCTGGTTGGAAGAGATGGGGGCCATACGGGACATACTTAAAACATTAAGAACAGGATTCTGGGAACTTCCCTGATGGTCTAGTGGTTAGGATTCTGTGCTTCTATCGTGGGGGGCATAGATTCCATCCTTGGTCAGGGAACTAAGATCCTGGCTCCTCATACCCAAAATCCCAAACACAACAACCCCCATGTTGTTGGAAGAGATGGGGGCCATACGGGACATACTTAAAACATTAAGAACAGGATTCTGGGAACTTCCCTGATGGTCTAGTGGTTAGGATTCTGTGCTTCTATCGTGGGGGGCATAGATTCCATCCTTGGTCAGGGAACTAAGATCCTGGCTCCTCATACCCAAAATCCCAAACACAACAACCCCCATGTTCTGCCCCTTAAAAAAAAAAGCAAAGACCAAACTGGATTCTGGAAAGAACTGAGATTTTTTTTTTTTTTTGACAGGGCCACCTTGAATGATTTCAGGTAAAATTGTCCTTGTAGATGAAAAGAAGAACAGGATCTGTATGTGTTTAGAACATATTGTTGACTCAAGAAACTTGTGATTAGGCTTTAGTTATCTGAGTGTCATGTCTATTATTTTGTATGTTCAACTTTTTTTTCACTTTCAGATTTTATCACAAGTTTTTCCTTTTAATTTGTCATACAGATGTTTTAAAGATGTGAAGCTCATCTGTTCTGAAGAGGAGGAAACAGAGGAAAGTGATGGGACTTGTGGGGAGGGTGAAGGGTACTATCTTAACCGATGGTGTAGTTACTCGGGGGAATGTCCTTTCCACAGCTCTGACAGATGTCTGGCTGAAGCCCTTCATTTATAGCCCTCCCACTTCCAGAGATCCATAGCCTAACTATGCCTTGGTTGTGTTCAAATCCAGGAGAATATAACTCCCTACTGACCTTCTGACAAACCTCTTACTCCCTCTTCCTAGATCCTTGGTTCTTAACCAGGAATGAGATGGTGGAGCTTTTACAAAATAGCCCCCCACCATACTGAGCACATGTATGGACCATTTGGTTAAAAAAAAAAAAAAAAAAAAGGATTTTGCACTTGTCATGTGTGGTTTATCTTCCTAGTAATACTCTTGGCTCTTTCAGGGGTGCTGGAATCAGATCCATGGGTTCAAATCTTGGCTGTTCTACAGCCTGTGTTATTTGATGTGAAGTACACAAGGCTTCCCTGGTAGCTCAGCTGGTAAAGAATTCCCCTGCAATCTGGGATACCTGGGTTTGATCTCTGGGCTGGGAAGATACCCTGGAGAAGGGAAAGGCTACCCACTCATAGTATTCTTGCCTGGAGAATACCATGGACCCATGGACTGTATAGTTCATGGGGTTGCAAAGAATCGGACACACTGAGAGACTTTTACTTCACACAAGCTTGCTAAACCATGATTCTTCATTTAAAATAAATTAACTGGTATTGGATGGTAATGTAACAAACTCATTACAAGCATTGGAAAATAATAGAGATGGATATGAATTGAGATTGATAATATTTAAGGGTAGAACAAATATATGTAGTTAAGGCTAAAGTATCTGAAACAATGCATCCTACATTTTCCATATACTAAATATTACCAAAAAGTAAGGCTTTTTTTTTTTAATGAAGGAGATGCTTCAGAAATAAATGAAATCCAAATTTAACAGAGAGGAATTTGTTGGTAAATTAGACCCCATGAAAGAACTATAAGGTATAAGAGAAGAATGTCTAACAGGTTTCAGGCAATCAGGTCTAAATAAGGGCAGGGAAAGGTTTTTGAATTAAGAGCTATTGTTAAAATTATTAAGTGAAGAAGGATGCATAATTTATATTCCCTCACAAGAAGATCAATGTTTGCTGGGTTAGCAAAATAGGTTGAAGCTATAACTTAAAATGCCGGATTGCAACATGTTAATCTTTGAATGTTAGCAAAATAGATGGATTCGATGAAGATTATTTTATGACCTATTTTCTAAGAAAATAAAGTTTCAAGTTTGCTAAGAGAAACTACGCAAATGAAAGTGATCATAACTCAATAATGACATAATGAGAGAGGTAAGAGAGTTGTAATTTTCCAACAAAAAGATTTTCCGATTGAAGTTAAAAATCTGACAATTCAATCTCTTTAAGAAATAAAAAAGATACATATCTTTGAAAAGTTAGCCGACAGTTTAGCTTTCAAGACTTGTGAATATAAGAGAAACAGCAAATAATGGGAAAGATATCTTGAATAATAAGAACCTCATGAGTCTGAATTTGTCTCCAGGTGGCAATTAAAAAAACAGCCTGGAAAATGGATCAGAGATAAATATTTGGATATATAAGAAGAAATGAAATTGTAACTGGAATTAAATCTTCACTGTTATAACAATAAAGATTTTATTAGTATTTATGTTTTAAAAAATTAAAATATTTATTTAATAACAATGAAGGACAGGGAAGCCTGGCATACTGCACTCCATGGGGTTGCCAAGAGTCGGAAAAGACTTAATGACTGAATAGAACAACAGAAATGAATACAAATGGAAAAGAAAAAGTTTGGAAAATACACTTTTTTTTTTCAAAATGTTAAGGATGTTTTGTGAAAATGGATATCATTGTGAGCTTTGCTCTTCAGGTATCCTTAGTGTAGAATTTTGCAAAGGGCCAGCATCTTAGCACAACTGGGAGGAAATATCCTCTTTCTTGTATCAGAAGCTTGGGACTTCCTTGGGTGCTTTTCAGGCATCTGAGCCAAGGACTGCCAGGCCCCAGAGGCACGGTTTATCTGTAGCATTCCTGGTTATCAGAATATGGGCCTCCCTGGTTATCAGATGTTGTCAGATCCCCAGCATCTCAAATATTCTGAGATGTTGGGGATCTTCTTGGAAAGCCTCACCTATCTTTGTTACTCTCATCTAGACAGCAGATGAGAGAGAATTTTGCTGTGGACAAGTTTGATTTGGTTCACAGACCTCAAGTCTAATGCTTTAAGAAGGAGCCTGAAGTGGGGTGGGGATGGAGGAAAACAGACACAGCTATATTTCCATTAAGGGAGATGTACTCCACATTTGAATGAGGCTGAAGGATCAGGTTTGAGATCAATTGATTATACTGGGGAATAAAACTTTCTTGTTGGCCACAGGATAAGGAGAAAGAATATTTAAAGCTTACAGATACCAAAGCTTAGGTTGTATTTGCATTTAAGGAGGCTGAATGCACAACTCCTTCAAAACAGGGTCCAGTGGTCACATTTCTCACCAGGCACTCACTGTAGATCTTGAAATGCCATTGTTAGGGGTAAATTTCTCTGCTTATTTTCTAGAACTCTCTTTTTAATAAAATAAGTGACATTAAGTCAAGCACATAGTAGAGTGGGTTGCTTACTCTCTCCTGCATTGACTAGGAAAAAAATGCACAATGTGAGAGATGTGAGGTAAGTTTTGTTTGGGCCAAAATGGTAGTTATAGCCTGGGAGTCAGCTTCTCAGAGTTCTGAGGAACTGTTCTGACGTGATAAGTGTGGAGGAGGTCAGTATCAACAAGATTCTGGTGAAAAGAATACGTGCAACCAGGCACACATTTTGGCAGAAGGTTTCTGCTAGTCACAAGGAGAAGATGTCTCCGTGAATGATTTTAGAGGTTTCCTAGATATGAGAAGATGCGAGAAGTTGGGCTCATAAAATCTCCTGAAAATACCTTACTATTTGAGGGTCTGTTCTACCAGTTTTTCCCAGAGCATATAGCGCTTCTTTTCTGATCTCCTCCCTGAACTCTTTCTAGGGTGTGTTAAAGGGGCTTCCCTGGTAGCTCAGAGGTTAAAGCGTCTGCCTGCAATGTGGGAGACCCAGGTTCGATCCCTGGGTTGGGAAGATCCCCTGGAGAAGGAAATGGCAACTCACTCCAGTATTCTTGCCTGGAGAATCCCATGGATGGAAGAACCTGGTGGGCTACAGCCCACNGTGTGTTAAAGGGGCTTCCCTGGTAGCTCAGAGGTTAAAGCGTCTGCCTGCAATGTGGGAGACCCAGGTTCGATCCCTGGGTTGGGAAGATCCCCTGGAGAAGGAAATGGCAACTCACTCCAGTATTCTTGCCTGGAGAATCCCATGGATGGAAGAACCTGGTGGGCTACAGCCCACGGGATCACGAAGAGTCGGACACGACTGATTGACTTCACTTTCACTTTCAAAGGTTAGCAACTGCAGTGACTAGTGACTTCATGCTTATGGAACCAGATAGCAACCAGATTAGTTGGTGCCTGATACTACAAGGGCACCTAGGAAGGGAAGAGAGGAAGCCAGGGATAAAGAGGGATGGGGAAATGGTGCAGAGAGGTGTTGACAGGGCAAGGCGATTAATTTTCCTGCTTCATCCTGTGCTCAGAGACCTGCCCTATATTCCCAGTCCCTGGGCTTGTAACCTTGTCTAGAGCTTCCATCACACGAAACTCCTCTTTCAAATTCAGTTCCAATTGCAATGCTGGGAATCCACAGTCACATGCCCAGGACTATTGTTTTTGGCTTGGGGGAGCTTTCAAGCAAATAACACTTCTTTGCACCTTTTGAAAAGGTGGAACGTGTGCAGAAATGTTCACATGATTAAAAAAAAATTATCCTCTCACCGCTCACTTCATAAAAGCATGACAATAGACACTATTAGTGTTTTGGTGCCTTTGTCTATTGTCACATGTGACTGAAATTAACCTGGATATACAATTTTATATCTGACATTAAAAAAAATTTAAATGGTATGATACATATTTCTTTATATGATCAAAAACCTTTGTAAATATGTAAATAATGGGTATCTAAATTTTCTTCCTGTGGATTTTTCATCACTTGTTTAAAATTTCCATGTTCTTGATTACTTAGACTATTTCTCATATTCTGCTATAATACTGTAATGAACAACTCTGCGGAGCATAAATCTGTCTCCACTTTGGATTATTTCTTTAGGATCCTAAAAATGAAATATATAGAGTATGAGCATTTTTGAGACCCATGTTATATACTGTCGAATTACTTTCTGAAAACCAGGGTTCCGATTTATACTCCTAGCAGATGAGAGTGCAGTTTCTACTATACATATGAAAAATTAATAAACTGAAAGCCAATGAAAAAGAATAGGGAGACCAGAAGGGGGCGCTCTCACACTCTGTGAGGACAGTGGAGCCCAACAGGAAGAAGGAAGACTCCTTTCCTGGCAAGGAAAAGCCGTGGACTCTTGGTTTTTGCTACAGCCCTCCTAATGTTTTCCTCTCTACATGTAAAAGCCACCTCATTCCCCAGTCTTGAGGGGGACTTACCCGTAGCTCATCATGGTTGCAGACTTTGAACTGCAATTTTATACTGATCCTGTATAAACTCATCTTTGCTGGAGAAATATCTGGCAGTCTGTTTCAGGTCAACAATTTATTTACTTCATTGAATGGAATGAATAATAATTATTTATTGAATCCTTACTGGCATTGTTATCATAAACAATCCAAACTAGAAGAAAAACACTGATAACAATACATATCATGCCAAAGGAATGCATTTAACTGTTATGATTTACATTTCCTTAAAAGACTGACATACACAGAAAGTTTTTGTCGAATGAATTATTTCTATGCTGACACCTGGGGCTGTCCAGAGGTGGGCTAGAATTGTTTATTTGTACATGGGAGACTGGCTCAGTTCAGTTCAGTTCAGTTCAGTCGCTCAGTCGTGTCCGACTCTTTGCGACCTCATGAATCGCAGCACGCCAGGCCTCCCTGTNGAGATCAATTGATTATACTGGGGAATAAAACTTTCTTGTTGGCCACAGGATAAGGAGAAAGAATATTTAAAGCTTACAGATACCAAAGCTTAGGTTGTATTTGCATTTAAGGAGGCTGAATGCACAACTCCTTCAAAACAGGGTCCAGTGGTCACATTTCTCACCAGGCACTCACTGTAGATCTTGAAATGCCATTGTTAGGGGTAAATTTCTCTGCTTATTTTCTAGAACTCTCTTTTTAATAAAATAAGTGACATTAAGTCAAGCACATAGTAGAGTGGGTTGCTTACTCTCTCCTGCATTGACTAGGAAAAAAATGCACAATGTGAGAGATGTGAGGTAAGTTTTGTTTGGGCCAAAATGGTAGTTATAGCCTGGGAGTCAGCTTCTCAGAGTTCTGAGGAACTGTTCTGACGTGATAAGTGTGGAGGAGGTCAGTATCAACAAGATTCTGGTGAAAAGAATACGTGCAACCAGGCACACATTTTGGCAGAAGGTTTCTGCTAGTCACAAGGAGAAGATGTCTCCGTGAATGATTTTAGAGGTTTCCTAGATATGAGAAGATGCGAGAAGTTGGGCTCATAAAATCTCCTGAAAATACCTTACTATTTGAGGGTCTGTTCTACCAGTTTTTCCCAGAGCATATAGCGCTTCTTTTCTGATCTCCTCCCTGAACTCTTTCTAGGGTGTGTTAAAGGGGCTTCCCTGGTAGCTCAGAGGTTAAAGCGTCTGCCTGCAATGTGGGAGACCCAGGTTCGATCCCTGGGTTGGGAAGATCCCCTGGAGAAGGAAATGGCAACTCACTCCAGTATTCTTGCCTGGAGAATCCCATGGATGGAAGAACCTGGTGGGCTACAGCCCACGGGATCACGAAGAGTCGGACACGACTGATTGACTTCACTTTCACTTTCAAAGGTTAGCAACTGCAGTGACTAGTGACTTCATGCTTATGGAACCAGATAGCAACCAGATTAGTTGGTGCCTGATACTCCAAGGGCACCTAGGAAGGGAAGAGAGGAAGCCAGGGATAAAGAGGGATGGGGAAATGGTGCAGAGAGGTGTTGACAGGGCAAGGCGATTAATTTTCCTGCTTCATCCTGTGCTCAGAGACCTGCCCTATATTCCCAGTCCCTGGGCTTGTAACCTTGTCTAGAGCTTCCATCACACGAAACTCCTCTTTCAAATTCAGTTCCAATTGCAATGCTGGGAATCCACAGTCACATGCCCAGGACTATTGTTTTTGGCTTGGGGGAGCTTTCAAGCAAATAACACTTCTTTGCACCTTTTGAAAAGGTGGAACGTGTGCAGAAATGTTCACATGATTAAAAAAAAATTATCCTCTCACCGCTCACTTCATAAAAGCATGACAATAGACACTATTAGTGTTTTGGTGCCTTTGTCTATTGTCACATGTGACTGAAATTAACCTGGATATACAATTTTATATCTGACATTAAAAAAAATTTAAATGGTATGATACATATTTCTTTATATGATCAAAAACCTTTGTAAATATGTAAATAATGGGTATCTAAATTTTCTTCCTGTGGATTTTTCATCACTTGTTTAAAATTTCCATGTTCTTGATTACTTAGACTATTTCTCATATTCTGCTATAATACTGTAATGAACAACTCTGCGGAGCATAAATCTGTCTCCACTTTGGATTATTTCTTTAGGATCCTAAAAATGAAATATATAGAGTATGAGCATTTTTGAGACCCATGTTATATACTGTCGAATTACTTTCTGAAAACCAGGGTTCCGATTTATACTCCTAGCAGATGAGAGTGCAGTTTCTACTATACATATGAAAAATTAATAAACTGAAAGCCAATGAAAAAGAATAGGGAGACCAGAAGGGGGCGCTCTCACACTCTGTGAGGACAGTGGAGCCCAACAGGAAGAAGGAAGACTCCTTTCCCGGCAAGGAAAAGCCGTGGACTCTTGGTTTTTGCTACAGCCCTCCTAATGTTTTCCTCTCTACATGTAAAAGCCACCTCATTCCCCAGTCTTGAGGGGGACTTACCCGTAGCTCATCATGGTTGCAGACTTTGAACTGCAATTTTATACTGATCCTGTATAAACTCATCTTTGCTGGAGAAATATCTGGCAGTCTGTTTCAGGTCAACAATTTATTTACTTCATTGAATGGAATGAATAATAATTATTTATTGAATCCTTACTGGCATTGTTATCATAAACAATCCAAACTAGAAGAAAAACACTGATAACAATACATATCATGCCAAAGGAATGCATTTAACTGTTATGATTTACATTTCCTTAAAAGACTGACATACACAGAAAGTTTTTGTCGAATGAATTATTTCTATGCTGACACCTGGGGCTGTCCAGAGGTGGGCTAGAATTGTTTATTTGTACATGGGAGACTGGCTCAGTTCAGTTCAGTTCAGTTCAGTCGCTCAGTCGTGTCCGACTCTTTGCGACCTCATGAATCGCAGCACGCCAGGCCTCCCTGTCCATCACCATCTCCCGTCCTCCCCACTTATCACGTCAGACTCACGTCCATCAAGACCTGAAGAGAATCTTCTTCTATTAATTCTGAATGAAGAAAGTCTTTAAAATGAGCTCAACCTCAAATGGATACCTCAGAGAGTGCTCCCAAGGCAACCGGCATCTTCAGTGATGAGAGCAAACCTTTGGGAAATAGTGCTTACTATTTGCAAAGAATGTTCCAACTGACCCACTAAAGTCATGTATTGACCCACCAACTCCTTCCAGCCACTCTCAGAAGTGTTGCAGGAAGGGGGACACCTTCCAGGGCCCGAAACTGGGCTCTCGTCTAACACTCGAAAATGAATTGTCCGAGGAGACACATGTGCTGACAAAGCAAGAGATTTTATTGGGAAAGGACACCCGGGTGGAGAGCAGTAGGGTAAAGGAACCCAGGAGAACTGCTCTGCCTCGTGGCTCGCAGTCTCGGGTTTTATGGTGATGGGATTAGTTTCTGGATGGTCTTTGGCCAAGCATTCTAATTCAGAGTCTTTCCTGGTGGCTCATGCATTGCTCAGCCAAGATGGATACTGCTGCTGCTAAGTCACATCAGTCGTGTCCAACTCTGTGTGACCCCATAGACGGCAGCCCACCAGGCTCCCCCATCCCTGGAATTCTCCAGGCAAGAATACTGGAGTGGGTTGCCATTTCCTTCTCCAATGCATGAAAGAGAAAAGTGAAAGTGAAGTCATTCAGTCTGTCCGACTGTTAGTGACCCCATGGACTGCAGCCCACCAGGCTACTCCGTCCATTGGATTTTCCAGGCAAGAGTAATGGGGTGGGGTGCCATTGCCTTCCCCCAAGATGGATACTAGCGAGAGGGATTCTGGAAAGTGGACAGACACGCAGTCTCTCATTTTAACCTTTCCTGAACTCTTCCGGTTGGTGGTGGCTTATTAGTTCTGTATTTCTTATCAGGATCTCCTGTCATAAAACAACTCATGCAAATAGTTACTATGGTGCCTGGCCAGGGTGGGGGGTTTCAATCTGTGTGCTTCCCCTAACAGAAGTAGATACTATTATTACCATCCTTATTTTGTGGGTGAGAAAAATAAAGACTAGAGGGTTAAAGAAGCATACCATTAGTAGGCTGGACAGCTGGGCACTGAACACAGCAGTCTGCACATAGAGTCTGATTTCTTCACCACCACGTTGCCTTGTATGTCAGAAATATTACTGAGACAAGGTGGCTGATCCTATTCTAAACCTGCTTCACATTCAGTGTTTATTCTTCTTATTTTGTACTCAATGAGATACCTATCTGTGACATGCTTTCTTAAAAGTCTCTTCTGCTAGAATTTAAGCTCCCTGGGGCATTTTTCAGCCTCACTGATACCCTATCTCTAGGAAATATCATGTCCATGTGTCTGTAGACAGTATATACACACTAAGTATTTGTTAGCTGAGTGAATGAATAGCCTTAAAACTGCTGTCTTTTTTCCCAGTGGGTGTTTGGCAAGGGGCCAGGTCAATATCCGTGTGGTCAGATAATGGGAGGCGAGGGGAGGGGAGGTGAGCACTAAGTGGATGGGCTACAGGCAGTGAGTGGGAGTTCAGACATTGTCTTCCCAGTGGGTGAAGGTCCGGGCTGGTTCTTCCACACTCTCCTCCTTCATTGCCAAGGGCATATTTTCGATGCGATCTGGCTGAATCTGTGGACTGGCTTTCCTGGCCTGGAAAAGAATGGATGCAGATAAGTTGGTCTAGTCATGAATCTTACGTCAACAGACCTTAGGAAGCATCTAAACCTAGGGAAGCAGGTGTAAGGAGATTCAGAACTTTGATCAAGGATGAGGCCAGTTTACAAGCTCCCTGCTGTCTCACTCGCCAGTCAGTGCTCTTTTCAGGGCAACGCACGGTAATTTTAGGATGTGCTAAGAAATTTAAGCCAATTTTTCCAAATTGGCAGAGCACAGAGGAGTATGTGTGAGGGACCAGTTTCTCATCTCAGACTCTTCCCTGATATGATAAGAGGAGGATTCTAAATGAAACCTCCAGGGTCCCTTTAGACGAGCATGGTGCAATCATTTGAACCACATATGGAATTGCAAAAAGTTTTAAAAAAGAAACAGTGAAATGAATTGTAGTAACATATCTTATTTAACCCAAGATATCTAAAACATCATTTGAACATGCCATAATATAAACGAATCATTAATAAGATATTAGAAAAGACAATAGGTGCCAGCACACTATAATACAATGCCGTACGTGATACAATGGTTGAAGGGAAATATAATTCAACCAAAACAACAAATTTGTATTTGACAGAAATATTTTACATTGCTTCAGTGGGTTGGTTATCTAAAACATCATTTGAACATGCCATAATATAAACGAATCATTAATAAGATATTAGAAAAGACAATAGGTGCCAGCACACTATAATACAATGCCGTACGTGATACAATGGTTGAAGGGAAATATAATTCAACCAAAACAACAAATTTGTATTTGACAGAAATATTTTACATTGCTTCAGTGGGTTGGGTTATTTTGGTTTTTAATTTGCTTATTTTTTAATTGAAGGATAATTGCTTTACAGAATTTTGTTGGTTTTTGCCAAACATCAACATGAATCAGCCATAGGTATACATATGTCCCCTCCTTCTTAAACCTCCCTCCCACCTACACTGCTTCAATTTTAAATTTAAATTAATTAAAATTAAATACAATTTCAAATCCAGCTCCTTAGTTCTGCTAGCCACATTTCAAGGGAAATGTGGGAAGCCTTCCCTTAATTCTCAGACTGGTTTAGGTGTCCTCCTATGGGCTCCCATAGCACCCTTCTCTCTGCCTTTTATAATCCATGTCCAACTCCTAGCGACCCCATGAACTGTGGCCCACCAGGCTCCTCTGTCCGTGGGATTTTCCAGGCAAGAGTACTGGAGTGGGGTGCCATTGCCTTCTCCGACAGGTGAGACTAGAATCCCTCATTTCTGGTTCAAAGATTCACTCTGTATGTGTTTGTTTGCTTATCTAAATCTTATCTGTGAAGGTATATATTTCTATTTTGTTCCCCACTGTATCTTGTAAGCTTGGCTTATAATATTTGGTATAATGATAAAAATAATATTAGTAGTAGTTAGCATTTATTGAACATGCACTAATTAAAGTTCGCCAGTTAAAGCAAACTCCAGGAGATGGTGAAAGACAGGGAAACCTGGCATGCTGCAGTCCATGGGGTCACAAAGAGTTGCACACAACTTAGCAACTGAACAAACAAGTTCACATAACCTTCAACTGTACGTTTATGAGGAAGGTACTATTATTTCCATTTCATAAATCAGGAGACTAACCCTTAGGGAAGTGAGATAAATTTTACAAAGACAGCCAGATAGCAAACGTCAGAGCCAGGATTCTGAGCTCAAATTCTCAGTGGATCATCTGGCATGGGTACCCCACAAACAGTACTTCTAGTAGAGCCTTGGCGGGCTAGACTGCTGCTGCTGCTGGTAAGTCGCTTCAGTCATGTCCGACTCTGTGTGACCCCAGAGACGGCAGCCCACCAGGCTCCCCCATCCCTGGGATTCTCCAGGCAAGAACACTGGAGTGGGTTGCCATTTCCTTCTCCAATGTATAAAAGTGAAAAGTGAAAGGGAAGTCGTTCAGTCGTGTCCAACTCCTAGCGACCCCATGAACTGTGATCTACCAGGCTCCTCCATCCATGGGATTTTCCAGGCAAGAGTACTGGAGTGGGGTGCCATTGCCTTCTCTGACAGGTAAGACTAGAATCCCTCATTTCTGGTTCAAAGATTCAAGAGGCCACTTTTTATGTAGTTCTACCAACTCTCTGAAGTAATCCTCTTTTAGTCTCCTGATGTTTGCAAATAGCCATTGGCAGCATATTTTATGCTGGAAGGACTGAACAGTATCTTGATTCATTGAACACTACCACTGACTCTTCAGTGCTTCAGCTAAAAATCGAACGGAACTGAAATCTGTGCTTTTTTCCTGCAAATTCTTTGGATCTTATTTATGAACAACTGCTCCTGTTGGCTTGGACATAGCTTATTCACTGTGAAAACCTGGTTCAATGTACATCCTATAATTTCTAAATATTTATTAGCATTATTCCCTGGAAATGCTGAGTAAGCATGTGTATATTATTAGAGTAAGTTCTTCTGTGTTTAAACCCTTGCTGTCAACAGTTTAGTGAAGTTCTTGAGAAAAAAGGAAATTGTCTTACTTTTTACCAGGGTTTGACAAAAGTCTGGGCTTAACAAAGGCTGTTGAGAGATGCTTTTATTGATGTTTCAAATGCAGTAAGCATTAAACTAGTGGTAAACTATCCTTCCTACTATCAACTGCTGTCATCTGGTGGCAAATGTGAGAAATAGCAGAAAACTTCACTATCCACAGGAATTTTCTTTTTTGATGTTCAGTAAAGTGGATTGGGGCTTTCCTGATAGCTCAGTTGGCAAAGAATCCGCCTGCAATGCGGGAGACCTGGGTTCGATCCTTGGGTTGGGAAGATCCCCTGGAGAAGGGAAAGGGCACCCACTCCAGTATTCTGGCCTGGAGAATTCCACTAACTGTATAGTCCATGGGCTCACAAAGAGTTGGACATGACTGAGCGACCTTCACTTTCACTTTCAAAGTGGATTGAATGTTTTCACTGTGTTTGCCCTTAGCATAAAATCAACCTAAGTGCTTATGACAAAGCCAGGATTTATTATAAACTAAACCTCAGCTCATCTTTCTTTAGACTGTAGTAATAATAACTGATACTGACTGAAAGTATATCAAAGACCAGAGCCTGGTTTCAGTGTTTTATGTGAATCATCTTATTTAATATTTATAAGATTTCTGTGAGATGTCTATCATTATTATCTTCATTTTAACCCACGGAGGCAACTACTGATTGAGTGATTCACCCCAATCGCATCACAGAGAAGTTGTAGAGCCAGAATCGTAATCCAAGAGATTCTGATTCCTGCCTCCACGATCTTTCCTTTTAATTAAAATTGTTTTATTGGAGTATAGTTGATTTACAATTTTGTGTTACTTTCTGCTGTACAGCACAGTGAATCAGTTATACATATACGTGTATCCATTTTTGTTTTTTTAAATAGCAGAAAACTTCACTATCCACAGGAATTTTCTTTTTTGATGTTCAGTAAAGTGGATTGGGGCTTCCCTGATAGCTCAGTTGGCAAAGAATCCGCCTGCAATGCAGGAAACCCCAGTTTGATTCCTGGGTTGGGAAGATCCCCTGGAGAAGGGATACGCTACCCACTCCAGTATCCCTTGTGATTCAGATGGTAAAGAATCCACCTGCAATGCGGGAGACCTGGGTTCGATCCTTGGGTTGGGAAGATCCCCTGGAGAAGGGAAAGGGCACCCACTCCAGTATTCTGGCCTGGAGAATTCCACGAACTGTATAGTCCATGGGGTCACAAAGAGTTGGACATGACTGAGCAACCTTCACTTTCACTTTCAAAGTGGATTGAATGTTTTCATTGTGTTTGCCCTTAGCATAAAATCAACCTAAGTGCTTATGACAAAGCCAGGATTTATTATAAACTAAACCTCAGCTCATCTTTCTTTAGCCTGTAGTAATAATAACTGATACTGACTGAAAGTATATCAAAGACCAGAGCCTGGTTTCAGTGTTTTATGTGAATCATCTTATTTAATATTTATAAGATTTCTGTGAGATGTCTATCATTATTATCTTCATTTTAACCCACGGAGGCAACTACTGATTGAGTGATTCACCCCAATCGCATCACAGAGAAGTTGTAGAGCCAGAATCGTAATCCAAGAGATTCTGATTCCTGCCTCCACGATCTTTCCTTTTAATTAAAATTGTTTTATTGGAGTATAGTTGATTTACAATTTTGTGTTACTTTCTGCTGTACAGCACAGTGAATCAGTTATACATATACGTGTATCCATTTTTGTTTTTTGTTTTTTTTTTTTTTTAAGATTCTTTTCCCATATAGGTCATTACAGAGTATTAAGTAGCATTCCCTGTGCAAAAAGCCCAATTTTAAACACTTCCTCTAGTGGCGGTTTATAAATGAAAAGTTGTACCCATGACCTTAACCACTGCTTTACTATGGAATCAGAAGCTAAGATAGCCAGAGGAAGAACAAACTGGAGGTGGGAAACTTGAGTGTGAATTTTAGCTCCACTGCCATCTCCTTAGTAACGATTCCTTGTTCCAAAAAAAAAAGAAATACCTGTAACATATAATATTGTACATCAACTATACTGCAAACACACAAACCAGCCAAAAAAGACTCACATCGGCAGGATCTGAACTTGGTCTTGTTCATCTCCCCTGGGTCCCTTTTTGTTTCCCATGAAATCATGGGATTGGACAGCAGTTTTCAAGCTGTTGTTTGCGATATGCTAGTGTTTCCACATGTGATGGGGTCAGAGAGAGAGAGATGAAAGGGAAGGGTTCTTGGCCAGTGGGGTTGGGACTCTCATGCCTACTCCTTCACATCTTTTACATGACAATCTCCTAATTAACTTCTGGGTTCTACAAATTACATAAAGGCTAAAAAAATTTTAGAAACGAGAGGGTCAAACTCTCCTGGTGACTCCAGAAATACCTGATGGAAGGACCATCCCTAGACAGTTGCAGGTGGGAAGTGTCACCAAGACACCAATGATCTTCAAGAGAAGAGTAAAAGAAATCCATTCCTATGTGGACAATCCCATAGCAATGTGAAAGACAGTTATTTCCTTTTTTTTTTTTTTTTGTGAACATGACTCCATTTATTTTTTTAGAATCCTTTGATTACCGTTTTATTTATTTATTTTAAAAATTTTAGTTTTACTTTATTTTACTTTACAATTCCATATTGGTTTTGCCATACATTGACATGAATCCACGATGGGTGTATACGAGCTCCCAATCCTGAATCCCCCTCCCACCTCCCACCCCATTTCCTCTCTCTGGATCATCCCCATGCACCAGCCCCAAGCATCCTGCATCCTGTATTGAACATAGACTGGTGCTTTTTTTCTTACATGATAGTATACATGTTTCAATGCCATTCTCCCAAATCATCCCACCCTCTCCCTCTCCCTCAGAGTCCAAAAGCCCATTCTATACATCTGTGTCTCTTTTGCTGTCTCGCATACAAGGTCATCATTACCATCTTTCTAAATTCCATATATATGTGTCAGTATACTGTATTGGTGTTTTTCTTTCTGGCTTACTTCACTCTGTATAAT
>SJYX01011010.1:186357-219128 GCA_006410675.1 Oreotragus oreotragus
GAGTAATACTCCATTGTGTATATGTACCACAGCTTTCTTATCCATTCATCTGCTGATGGACATCTAGGTTGTTTCCATGTCCTGGCTATTATAAACAGTGCTGCGATGAACATTGGGGTACATGTGTCTCTTTCAATTCTGGTTTCCTCAGTGTGTATGCCCAGCAGTGGGAGTGCTGGTTCATAAGGCAGTTCTATTTGCAGTTTTTTAAGGAATTTCCACACTCTTTTCCATAGTGGCTGTACTAGTTTGCATTCCCACCAACAGTGTAAGAAGGTTCCCTTTTCTTCACACCCTCTCCAGCATTTATTGCTTGCAGACTTTTGGATTGCAGCCATTCTAACTGGTATGAAATGGTACCTCATTGTGGTCTTGATTTGCATTTCTCTGATAGTGAGTGATGCTGAGCATCTTTTCATGTGTTTGTTAGCCATCTGTATGTCTTCTTTGGAGAAATGTCTTATACTTATAATATGCTTACAGCAATAACAGAGCTCTTTGTCCATCGGGGAGAACCTAAGAGGAAGCCTCTTTTATATTCAGAATAGGGTGCAGATTTAAAGGAAAATCCTTTGAGAACTTTTGAAGCTCCTTCTTTGGGGGAGCATGGTTTAATTCAACAGAAGCAGAAAAGACACAAAACAAACGATACACTATCAGTTTTAATGTTTCCAGCAATTTTTTGCCTGCCGAAAATGCATCAGTAATTATAAGCATACTTATATCTCATTTTACTTGAGCTTCTATTGTCTCGATTAATCGATACTTTGGTTGCTTATGGGGTATCCAGTCTTTGAAGGTTTTGGTTCTGGGTAATATATTTTACCTCAGATATTGAAATCTGTGCCCATTCTGACCACGGAACCTAGTGCATAGCAAGTATCCAGTGACTGAGGAGTATTACTGTTGAGGAAACTATTGTCCTTTCATGAAGGAGCATGCTTGCTACATTGGAAGCTACCCAAATTAATTCTTTGGCTCTGAGGCCTACTGAATATTCACTCGCTTATAAAGTTGATTTTTTTAAGTTTACTGGTTTCCCCCATTTTATAGATACAGAAACTGAGGCCAGGAAAATGACATTGTTCCACTGTGTTAGGGAAAGTCTGTCAAAGGGAGTCAGAACCTAGGTTTTCCTGATGGCTGGATGTTGGCTATCTAAAAATTCAGTTTCCTGAAAGCCAGTTCACCATCAGTCAATGCACTGTGCTTACTTGTTTTTTTCAAGTATTTTAAATATTCAGGTTTGTGTGACCTACTTTCACAGTGGCATTTTAAGGGGGTGTTAAACTGATTCTCTCCCCATCACCTGCCACCACACTTGGATACTGAGGGTAGGGGGAGGTAGAAGCTGAGGAAGGGAGGGGGGCTTATAGGGGGGCTGGTTTATAGACTAAACACTATAAGACATTTTCCTTTTCAAGAGTGTACTAATGAGTCATCATGAATGTATTCTCTTTTTCCTTCTTTGGATCATGGGATTCTTGATTTATTAAATGTCACTGGTTGGCTTAAGACCTTTCTGCCTCGCTGTTTTGTTTTATTCCCACTTTCTCTTCTCATCTACCCCTATGCTGCCCTCATCTCTGGCAACATTAAAATGAGCTTCCTGTGTAACTTTTTGCTTGTTTGTGATCTTCCAGACTGGGTATTGTTTTGTGCACATATATTAACTTACCCAAATTGTATTGTGTTACAGATCATGTTTGTTTTCATTCAGCTCTCTCCAGACGCTGTTAGAGGGCATCCAAACTGTTTAGAGCACATGTTGTCCATTGCTTCTTACCCTGAGGTGCCCACTTCACCCAGCCCCTCCCTCTGTGATGGAGGCAACCACTGCGCTTTGTCTCTACCCCAAGCGAGGCTGCAGTGAATATCCTTGTGTCTGCTCTTTTACAGACTGAATGGGCAGAGCTTTAGGCTGTACACCTAGGAGCAGGAATTCTGAATCATCAGAATTTACATGTTTCTATTCTGACAACAAGAATTCCTGATGTTTCACTGGAAAATTCTATAAATAGATGAGACCCACTTAACCTTCTGTGGAGAAACAACTAAAAACTGTCAGGGGCTGAAACTGTGTATGTGGCTGAAAATGCATCTATTGTTGTTTTTTTTCCCAGAGAAAAAACGCAAGAGAAAATGGGTTTTCATAGCATTAGGGGAATTCATGGGGCGAGTGAGGGAGCGTTTTCAGTAGCAAGATTCTGTCAAGGATGTGTATGAAGCTTCTTTCCTTGGACAGAGGATGGTCAGGGCAGGGTCCACAGTGGATCTTGGGCAGGGAATCAGAGAGTCACTCCATGGGCGTAGAGTCAGTGTTCAAATTCAGCCCCCCACCGGCCTTGTCAAAGAGCCCTTAGCCTTTTACCCGAATCATGGTCATATTTAGATGATCTTACTTACAGAAGACCCCCAAACTGCATTTCCAATCGTGACCTATGCTCTCTCTTCAATATTTCTACTGTTTTGAATGTGAATACCACTGGGAAGTAGAAATAGGGGTTGAGGAAGAAGAATACTATTTTCATTAAAAGCTTTAAAAATGTGAACTTTGTGTATATGCAGCTTTGAGAAAAATAATAAATTTTAAAATATTTTAAAAAACTCTGCTGCTTATTTTTTGTTGTATAAGTAATACCTACCCACTGGGCAAAATTTAGTAAATTCAGAGAACTGCTCCCAAGCTTCACCATCTAGAAATATTTATGACAGACCTGGGAAGCCCAGGTAGCATTAGAGGTAAAGAACCTGCCTACCAGTGCAGGAGACATGAGACGCGGGTTTGATCCCTGGGTCGGGAAGATCCCCTGGAGAAGGGCATGGCAACCCACTCCAGTATTCTTGCCTGGAGAGTCCCATGACAGAGGAGCCTGGTAGGTACTGTTCACTGGGTGGCAAAGAGTTGGACATGACTGAAGCAAGGAGATCCAACCAGTGAATCCTAAAGGAAATCAGTCTTGAATATTCATTGGAAGGATTGATGCTGCAGCTGAAACTCCAATACTTCGGCCACCTGATGTGAAGATCTGACTCATTGGAAAAGTCCCTGATGCTGGGAAAGATTCAAGGTGGGAGGAGAAGGGGACGACAGAGGATGAGATGGTAGGGTGGAATCACCGACTCAATAGACATGAGTTTGAGAAAGCTCCAGGAGTTGGTGATGGACAGGGAGGCCTGGCATGTTGCAGTCCATGGGGTCACAGAGTCAGAGATGACTGAGCGACTGAACTGAACTGAAGCAATGTAACACACGTTGTTAACCAAAGCAACATAACACATGTTGTTACAGATTCTTTCATATTTTCTCAACATGTACATAGACATATTTTTTCAAACAAAAATGAATCATGTCATTTTGCTTTTGTCACTTAAGAATATAGCTTTAGAATAGACTCCTAAGTCAAGGGGTGTTCATTCGATGCTATGTGAATTGGGATCCCTTTGTTTGCAGTGACAGAATTTCAGTGTTGTGTGTCTTCAGGAAGAAGGGATACAGGTTATAGGAACCAGGCCTTGGGATTAAGTAGATGCAGGACTTAAATGCTTCCAGGACTCTCTATCTCTTCTCTCTTTGGTTGCTTTTTATGTAATCAGTTCATTCTTCTCTCTTACTGAACACTGGCAGAAAATATTGGGACCTGTTGTGGAATTTCACACCTTGCCATTTGAATTCTCCAAAGAAGTATATCCCTGATTTTTATGGACCTCAAATCCAAAGTCCCACAAAAGGGCACACTAGGACACTGTTTGGTCAGGAAAGGCTCTCATAGAAACCTGGTGAGTGAAGTGGAGGAGGAATTTTAAGAAGAATGTACAAGGAAGAGAGACCACTATTAACAGAAAAGGAGGATTCAGACCAGAGAAAGTAATAACATCTTCCATAGATTTGTGAGGGTAAACTATACTCTAGTGAGTATTGAGATTTCCTGGAGGCTGGAGACTGGCCTCTTTACCTAGAGACAGTAAACAGTCTGCCTGTAATGCAGGAGACCTGGGTTCAGTCCCTGGGTTGGAAGGATGCCCTGGAGAAGGGAACAGCTACTGATTCCAGTATTCTTGCCTGGAGAATTCCATGGACAGAGGAGCCTGGCAGGCCCCAGCCCATGGGGTCACAAAGAGTCAGACATGACTGAGTACGCTTTCACTTTCAGTGAGCACACACCAATGTTCACTCCACGCAGCAATGTAGTAGCTGCCTGTTGGCCAAAGTCTTAACATTACTGAGACTAGCGTCAACAGGAGCGTCATCTTACGGGATGTTTATGTTCTGAATTCCTGTGCGATAGATGGCCCTGGCACTTCTTCCCATCATCTCCTCCTGGGGAAGGGCACCTTCAGCACTTTTTGCTGGTTGTCTCCCTCTAAGAGACACTGCTTGCCGGATGCGGGGGTGGGGGCCAGTTTGAAGGTGACCCAGAGCTGCCAATTTTGCCACTGTGACGCTGTCATGTGCTGTCTCTTCCTGGCACAGGTATGATGACTATACAGGAACACACACCAAAGGACACAGCAGCCAGGGCAAAACCACATGCCCTGGTGGGTGGCTTAACCTAGATTTTGCCCTGAAAAGCGACCACGGCAGGATGAGCAAGCCCAGCCCTCAGGCACGATGCCCGGCTCTGACTGAGCTTGAATCCTGACTAACGCACAGTCTGGTCTCGCGGGACTTCTGGACAAAGATGTCAAGACCATTCATAGTTACCAGAAAAAATGCTTTCTGAAGGGTTCTGCTTTGTTTTTTTTTGGTGGCTGGTGGAAGCAAGGATACTTTTATTCCTCTTCTGGTTTTATGAAAATCAGACAGAAATGTAAATTTTACTCATATTGTCAGTGGTTGAGTACAATCATATTCTCAGGGGCTGAGCCAGGGTGGTATGCTGAGTTTGGATGCTCTAGCCTGTGGCTAGAGCTGTTTCCAGAAAGAGGCAGTGGCCAGTGAAATGGAGCAGGACCTTGTCGGGCTCCAGGGCACAAAAGCCTTTCCGGGTCCTTCCCCTCGACCATTTCCTGATTACGGGTAATAGCCTTCATTCTGCTTTCATGACCTTCCCTGAGTTCCAGCAGAACAGGCTGAAACAGTTGCCAATTAGGGAAGTAGGGAAGGGAGGGGGATACAGAGGAGGAACAGTCACGAAACAGCAGTGCAGCCTTGGAGTAAAGCTCTGGCTCCCCCTCAAGGGACATGTGTGTGTGTGTGTGTGTGTGTGTGTGAGTGCTCAGCTGTGTCTGACTCTTTGTGACCCCAGGGACTGTAGCCCAACAGGCCCCTACATCCATGGGATTTTCCAGGCAAGAATACTGGAATGGATTACCATTTCCTCCTCCAGGGGGTCTTCCTGACCCAGAGATCAAATACACGTTTCCCGTGGCTCCTGCACTGGCAGGCCTTTTTTTCCTGGTGCCACCTGTATATATGTTGTTATGTATAGCCCTAGCTCTTGAGGGATATACATAACAGTATCTTTGAACTGCTTTGCAGATACTGAAACCCTACTAGGTGGGAGAAGTTAAAAGCATGCTCCTATAGGCACAGAGACCCCAGACCTGTTGAAATCAGAAGGTTGATGATGCTGACCCCCATTTACCTTATCACCAACCAATCAGAAAAATGTCCACGAGCTGATCAAGCCCTCTTTGAAACATCTCTATAGAACTCCTCACTATCCACTCTAGGTGGGGACACACAGTCCTGAGGACATTAGGCTGCTGCGGCCCCCTTTACCTGGCAAAGCAATAAAGCTATTCTTTTCTACTTTATGCAAAACTCTGAGATTTAATTTGGTACTGGGGGTACAAAAGCCAGATACCGCTTCACCAAAGGTAAGGGTGAGTGGATTTAGACGGTAATGTTTGCCTCCTGTTCTCTGAGTAGTGTTGGAAGCCCTGTGACCTGCCAAGGGCAAAGAGATGCTTTATAACCACCCAGTAGGTGGGAGGAGGTAAGTGTCCTTCAAGCCAATCCATGTGTGGGTTGCCTTCTTCCTAACAAAGACCAAGATATTCTTTAGTCTTAGATACATACTGCCCTGTTTCATCAGGTATTTTAGCCATAAAGTCCCAAATCTGCAAGTGTTCCTGTCTGTACCTGACATTGTCCATCTAACTTTTACCCAAATGATCTCTGCTCATCTAAGTGGAAAGTTCCCTCCTTGTAAGGTGAACCTGATCATGTTTGTTCTCAAATCATTTAATCCTCTGTGAGTCTGAGTGCTCAGTCACTGTGCTCAGGGATCCTACTGTCTCTCTTGCGGGAGATGAACATCTAGCTCTTGGGGAAGGCAAGAACCTGGAGGCAGAGCCAGCTGGCCAGCATCCTATCCCTATTCCGGGATTGTACCAGCATGCTACATTTAAAGAGATATGCAGAAATAGTCAAACCAGAGATCACAGGATCTCATACTTTGTGTTTAGAATGAAAAATCAAGGTGATCACTTATTAAATAAATTTTTATTGAACATCAGCTTAGTTTCAGGAACATTTGAGATACATTGTCAAAGACGTAAAAGTGTGTTCTGCACCCAGCTCTAGTTTTATACCTTTTCGTTTTCATGAACATCTCACGAGGTAGACACATCGTTAATATCTCCATTCTGCATATGAGGGGATCTAGGCCTAGAGAGGTCAAACAATTTGCCCAAAGTGGCACAGCTGGTGAGGGGCAAGGATGCTGGGATCCGCCAGGCAGTCTCACTCTGGCACCTGTGTCTAAACTCCATACACTATGGCTTTCCTATACTCAGAAGGACAAATTGGTTACAGATGTGGTTGCAGGCTGGCATCCTGGCAGTGCTCTCAAACGAGTTTTCCAGGCGGGATATTTCTTTAAGGTAAGATGGTCAATCTCATGTATGAACCACTGATTTTTTTTAGTAAAAGTTATTACATACTAGTAACACATACCAGAAAGAAGGCATGCTACCTACATGATAGTAGAATAGTTAGAATATAAAATTACCCTGTGATGAGGTTTCACTGATTTTTTTTTTTTTTTTGGGTTCTTCTTTCTGTTTTCTTTTTTTTTTGTTGAAGATTTGGTCTTTCCCTTCCAGTTATGAGTGCCTGTGAACACAACATTGTCTTTGAGCTGTTGTATGTTCAACAGCCATACAACACCAGCTGCCATTGATTGGGGGCTTGCATGTAGCTCTTGCTAAGCACTACCTTTGGGGCTGGTGTATGCGGATGATCTGGAGGGAAGATGTGGGGTGGGAGGTGGGAGGGGGGTTCATGTTTGGGAGTTCGTGTAAAAAAATAAATAAATACCAAAAAAAAATTAAAAAAAAAATCCTCAGATCAACTGTAAGTATTATTGTCCATATTTTACAGAGGAGGAAGCTAAGATTTATGTAAGGTTAACAGAGGCTCAGGGAGGCTACACCAGGACTAGTAAACAAGAGGGGCAGGATTCAAACCTGGTCCGCCTGAACCCCCAGGCACATACATATAATCACCAAATAAGCGTCCCAGTGTGGAGACTTGGTGGCTCCTGGGCATTGTGAGACCACACTAGTCTCAGAGGACAGAATATGAACACAGGCTTCTGTAATTCCATCAGTAAATATAAGCCTAGCTAAAGTACTGGGCGTATCCTGAGGAACACTGTTAAAGATAGACATTATTTTGGCCACGCCATGCAGCATGTGGGATCTTAGTTCCCCAAGCAGGGATCAAACCTGCGTCCTTGCATTGGAAGTATGAAGTTGTAACCACTGGACTGCCAAGGAAGTCCTAAAGATAGAAATTTTGAAAGAGAAATTGGAAGGCAGGTCAGGATCCCTTCTTTAATAGCAGGGAAAAATGACTGTGGGCTTTCCAACTCCTTTACATGTATTCTAATTCCATTCCTCATAAAACCATATGTGATAGGTACAATGGCTGTTATTGCTCCCATTTTATAGATGACAAACTGAGTCACACGTATATTTCTTAGTGAGTAGCTCTCTTTGGGTGGACTTGTTAGTAGACAGTGTGCCAGGCTTATATAATGGGCTGTGTAAAAGAATTATGTTTTGGCTTGACAAAAAAAAAACCAAAATTCTGTAAAGCAATTACTCTTCAATAAAAAATAAATTAATTAAAAAAAAAGAATTATGTTTTGGAACTAGTCGTGCTGTGACTTGCAATTCCATTGCATTGTGCTATTCTCATAGCTCCAGTTTCTTTACTTAGACTCTTAGCCCCTTTGAGCCGGAGCCCCATCTTCTAAGGGTCATGTTCTCCCCTGGGTGGTCCAGGGCTGAAGCACAGCCCATCCTATAGTCCTTACTGTGTGTCAAGAGCACGTGAGTGGGTCTAGTTGTGGGTGCAGGCCCAGAGCTCTGTGTGTGGAAAGAAGAACTCTGGCTCACTTGTGAAGCCAGGGCTCCCCTTTTCTCCCTTCATGAGAGCATGAGTGTGATAACAAAATCAGTCATTTTCTTGAGAGAAACCGTAGTAGGTACTTGCAGCCACAGAAGGCGAATCTCTTCTGTTTCTCCAAGGACTGGGCTTTGCCAGCCCTGCTGTAGCTGGTTGAAGGGGACCAAACCTCTCAGGAAGACGGCCTTGGTTCCGTTTGACCAGCCAGAGCAGGGGGCAGCTCCTGGGGGAGGTGGCTGCAGCCGCTAGGGCGAGGATTCGTGGTGTGTCCCGAGCATCCCTGGTTCAAGCCTGCAACACAGAAGGAGCTGGCATTAGCATGAATCAGATCCCGGGAGCTTGCCTTGTCCAGAGCGTTCTCTTTGGGTTTGTGAAAACCATGAGTAATTTGTATTTTGCATTGCACAACTTTATGTCTTTTATCCTTATTCTTTTTTCAAATATGAAATTGTGAGGAACTAACATGATATAGAATTGTAGAATGTGGAAAATCAAATTCTCCCACATTTTTCACTCCTCTGATTTTCCAAAACAAACAACATTCTGAAGCTTTTGAATATCTTATATCATAATTTAAAAAATAGTTTAAATTTTAACTCAAATGCAGTGTATTTTTGAAAGAATAAATGTAACACATGTGTAAATTATGACACATAGTGATGAAATCATACCAACAACAAACAACTGTTTACCTTAGAAAAAGAACTGGTGAAATCAATACTATTGAAGCTTTCTGAATGCTTTTCCCAGTTTATCTCTTTAGTTTCCCCTCATAGGTAATTATTATTCTGAGCTCTGTTTTTTGTACAATTTAAATGTTCTTCTTTATAGTTTTTACCAGAATAATATATTATTTCCTAAATAATATATTGCTTGTTTTTTTTTAACATAATAGTATCATACAGGAGGTATTCTGCTGTAATAGTATTTTCACCTAAAGTGATATTTGTAAGATTTATTCATATTTTGTGGCAGCAGTCATTGATTAATTTTTATTATTTTTATAGTTTTCTACTGTGAGAGTATACATCAGTTTCATTAGTCATTCTCCAGATGATAGACAGTGAGATTGTTTGGTTCCTACAAATGGCCAGGATTGACTAAATGGTTGTCCCACAGAGGTTGGGAAATCTTTGATTCCTATAATTTTTTAAGGAGAAGTCTGGGCTCCAGTGTGTAGGAACCTGTAGGCTGACCTTGCAAAGGAAAAGCAACGTTGACCAGTTCCAAACATCTGACGGCCCAGAAATCTGGTAAAAACTGCTCTTCAGGTGATTCTGATGCAGCTAAAGTCCGAGAACCACTGGGTGAGCAGAGGTACCCACTGGTTTCCCTCTATTTCTGGGAAAGTGTGGCCAAGGGGTCAAGGAGCTGATCAAAGAGGGTATCTTCCCCAGGAAGGTGGCCTGGCTATCTTCATCATGCATTTGAGCAGGTGAGGGAAGAGATAAGAAGAAAGGATATTTTGAATGGTGCTGGGAAATTGCTCTTGGGGGTGGGCTTGCCAGCCCTTTTATATCCTCTCCCTGATGAAGGGAGTGAAATGAAGCAGAAAGCCTGTGACCTTGGAGTCATACTTACCTGGGATCAGATCCCATGGATGCCTCTTGGCTCTCTTGCTTTTCAGAAGTTAAACCTCAATTTATGCCTCTGTGCATTTGGGGGAGCATACCTACCACACCGACTTGTTGTAAGTCTTAGTGGAAACAAAGGAAAGGGGTCCAGGGGACCCTTTCAGGGGTCATGGGAAAGTCCTCGGGACATTTCCTGCTGCTTTTGAGGTCAAGAGTTTCACTCTCAACGCCAGTTTGTCCTTTACATGTTTCCCTTCCGTTGGCTGCGAGTATTTTCATTTTGTCTCTGAAGCTGTTGTAACCACTGATGGGAAAAAGCAGAGCTGGTTTACCTAGCCAAGCAGACCTCTTCCAGGGGCGTCCCAGCTTGAGAGCACTGCCTGGGGTCAATAAGACACCCCAGAAACCAAAGTGCTCAACAAGACGCCAGAGAAGTGTCAGGTGTAATGGTTGTGGTGGAGGACCAGGGGTCCCGTCAACTGTGCCCGGGTCCAGAGTGATGCCAGTGCAGCCCTTCTTGTTCTGAATCCCCGCCTCCTTGGCTGGCACCCTGCAACTTTGCAGCTAAGTACCTCATCTTTACCCTCTGCTCCTACCTGTGACACAGGTGTCTCGCAGCCACAGCTTATGGTTCACTAGGTCTTCCCCCGGCTACTGCTATCCTAGCCCAACAATCCTCGGGTTCCTTCTAAGGAGCAAGGGTTGGACAGGCAGCCATGCAGGTGGAGGTCAGCCAGCTGAAACAAGTGCATTGTCCAGCTCATCAGTCAAGCCCCTGGCACTGCAATTTCCTCAACTCAGGACACTGCTCTTCATCACCTCTCCCCTATTCTTCATTCACGCCCTGCCTCACTCACACATCACAACCCCAGTTTCTAAGCAGATGACATGAAATAAATCTTAGGGTAGGAGAAGGAAAACTATCTTTGGAGCAGGTATGATTTAGAAAAGGCAAGGGCTGTCACTGAAAAGAAACACAACTTGAAGGTATCTGCCCATTTTACAGGTTTGAAGACAAAGCAATGCTTGTAAAAGAAGGGCAAAAATTTTCTTTGGGAGATAATGTACTATCGTATACCCATGTCATCGACTTCAAAGTAACATGATCTAAAGGAAGGGTTTCTCGACCTCAGCATATTGACATTTAGATAAGTCTCTGTTGTGGGGGCTGTCTTGTGCATTGTAGGGTGTTTGGCAGCTTCTCTGATCTGTGCCCACTTGATACCAGTAGAACTGCCTAGTTGTGACAGTCAGGAATATCCCCAGACATTGCCAAATGTGCCCCGGGTAGGGGGCTATATCACCTCCAGTTGAGAATCGCTGATCTAAAACTGTAAGTTTCTCTGTTCCATACTGTAGCTGTCCCATCTGTAGTAATTCTCCCACATTTTTCTAAGTTTCCCCCAATTTTCAAGGAGTCCAGTTTGGCTGCCCTTGAAGCATATTTGGTGTCTGGAAGAGGTAGGCAGGTGATGTCACCTGTCTTGCTGCAGCCGGGGAGGGGTCCAGCCCCTTGTGCTCCTTCAGTGCTGACCACTCAGCCTTCACCTGCCGTCGGCTTTGTAAACGTGGTGGCCCCTCCCTTCATCCTTTCCGTCCCTCCTTATCCCAAGCTGTCATTCTGGGGCTGCTCAGTTCCAGTTTACAGCCCCTTCCTGTGTATCTCAGCACACATCCATCCAGTCTTGCGGTGTTTCCTTTTGTTGTTTTGCTTGAGAACTTGTAGTAGAAGCTCAGTGTGGTCCCAGCCCTCATGTCACACACTCGTCTAACAAGAAGGAAGCAGAGCCGTGGGATGCAGGAAGTGCCCCCTGGGGCTGGGTATCAGTGAAGGAGGGAGACCCTTCTCAGAGCTGGGATTAGCTGATGGCTAAGCCTTGGGGGGCCACAGTTTCTCCGCATAATTGAGGCTTTCCTCTCTATGTCCACCTCCTTCCTGGTGTGGGTTCAGGTGCTTTAGGCTCAAGGCTGGGAACAAAGAGGTTCAGGGAAGAGGAGAGAAAGGAACTAAGCCAACTGGATGAGTGAATCTCTATTCTAACACCTCAAACCTTTTCCACAGACAGCCTCTTTCAGTACTGCTTGGTGACAGGTTGTGATACAAAGAGGAAAAGACAGCAGAGCAGGGTCAGGGGACTGGCTGTGCGATAAGGCTGGATCCCTTGAGCCTCCCGGCTTCTACCCATCTGCAGTGAGAACACTTGGAGATGCAGGAACTGCCCTGGACACCAGTAATGATGAAGGAAAGTGACACAGCCAGGTGTGAAGGCTTTACGGTTCAGTGTGGTTGGTAGAAACATCTTTCAGGAGCAAAAGGACAGGAGGAAGGAGTTTGGATGGTGAGGGGTGACCTGGTGACAAATCTTCAGGTGATGTAGGCTGTCCTCGAATGAGGAGCTAAGTGTGGGGAGATGGCCGCGGAGGGCACTCGGGGACCACAATCAGTGTGCCTGATCCTTGGGTGGGGGATGAAACCTCAGGAGGGAGAGAAAGGATGCGGGGAGGACTCCAGGCAAGATTCGGAGGCTCTCCCTTTCTCAATGAGGATGCCCGGGGGCACAAGGCCAGGATGGGGAGGAAAGGACCAGGTACTCTGGGTGGGACTGTGGGGCCGAGGAGAGGCGCTCGCCGAAACCACACACTTCCTTACATTCCATAGCAAAGTAATCCGTATGGGGATATAAAGAAGCATGTGGCCTTGGGAAGCAGTCTTGGCCCCTGCCTGCTTCCTCCATCGTCCAGATGCAGCCCCACATCACAGATGGGGGCCCCTCCCACTCTCCTTCTCCTCTAGGTGGGGAAGCTTGGAGGCCAGGGCTCCCGGGACCTCACGCTATCACCCCAGCATTCTCTTCAAACCGTCCTGCAACACGTCTGTTGTGAGGCATAGGGGTGCTTTGGGGTGGGGGTGGGTGTCCAGCCCTTGCTCTACTGTTTGCTCAGGAAAAAATGGCACCCAAGTTTCTCTAGCTTATTTTCATTCAGTTATAATGTATCAAAACTTTTATTATTACTATTCACTAATTTGCCTTGGTTTTATACAGGTCAATATGATTCTGTTTTAACATTTGGAATCCCATGAAAGAAAATTAGAGAGAAAGAGAAAGAGAGGGAGAGAGAAAAAGCGGGCAACAGAGAGCATCCTACAGAGATGCTATTCCTCACATGCGCAGTGAAAGACCCCTGCTTGGACCGTACCAGGCCTTCCTGCACTTCCTACTGTATGTCTGTCGTGGGCGCAGCTGATGGGCTGCAGCTGCCACGCAGCATTCTGAGCACCATTGTGAAGCAGATTCTGCTCCCTCTTGCTCATCACCTGCCCTACGATCTGTGAGGCCCAAGCTGCAGAAAAGTGAGGAATGCTTGCAGCTGGGGAGTCATCCACACTCTGGACAGGCCACCCCGGCTGAAGGGTGATGGGGTTTTTCAGCTTCAGAGGATCTAATACTCTGCCAGGAATCAGAGAGGATGCGGAGGGAAGAATTGTGCCCCAAAGCAGGTTTGGGCCTCACGGTGTTGACAAAGGCAATCAATGAAATCTAGTAAAAGTAACACAAATAAGAACAAAAATGTTTTCAAGAATGTTCTTTATGACAGAGATGATTTTTGGTGCTCTGACAAGTTCCTTGAATCTTCCCTACTCTTTGAAATAGCTGTTACCTCCATCTGGTTTTAGAGATCGGGGTTGTAGAAATGAATCTGTTCACACATATGTAAATGGTAAGCCCTTAAAAAAGTGAATTAGGTTGGAAGGACAATCTTGGATCCACCCATGGAGATAGGCTTGGAAGTTGGGAATTCAATGGGAAGCAAGGGAAGAAAATGTCTATAGGTTTTATACTCTGTGAACATTGATTCCTCTGCAGCTGTACCCTTGAGGTGGTGGCTTATGTACCAAACTTTTTCTCAGGAAAATGACACCCCAGTCAAAATCTTTATGGCTGATCTCAGGAATTATCCAATAACTCATTTAATCCAATCCAAGGGCTTATGAATCAGCTTCTGCTGTGAAAACAAAGTTGTCCCCCATAGTCAAGTACAAACTTAGTGTGAGTGAGAATGTGGGACTATTCTTTCTCCCCCAGGTTTGGGGGCTGTGGTCAATTAAAACAAGGGCTGGTGGGGAGGAGGGACAGAGGGACCAATGAGAAGATGTAGCTGTGCCTTTGAGAAGATCAAAATGTCTCATCTCTTTCACTGAACCAGAGAACGCAGAGATGAGTGCAGGTTCATTTTAACTGGTTAAATCCTTCACGTCTAGATCTGCAATGCCCATGCATGGCAGGTGTGTGCTTTTCAGGAACGAGGATTTACATAAGTGAGAGAGACTGAGTTTTTTGGTCGTGAGAACTAGAAAGAGCCACTTTTAAGGGACCTGTCCATAAGCCAGCTGAGGGCCAGAAGGTGATTAATTCATGTAAGGATACCAAAAAAAAAAAACCAAAAAAATCAATTTCCTAAGAAATGATCCCAGAAAACCATGCTAACCATCCCTGGGGTGAGACTGTTTCTAGCATTTGGATGTGAATTATTTTGTCTTTTGGTTAAGTCCAACCTCATATGGTCAAAAGATTATTTAAAAGTTCCTTTCAAAATTTCAGAAAAAAAAAAACAACAATAAACTTTGAAGAACCAAATACTTGATTGTTTTGAGTCTCATCTTACTTTTCCATGTCATCTAACTTAAAATATCAGGAAGGGAATTCATGGAAATTCATGGAACAGATGTGGAAATGAAGGGAAAGGTAGGCTGGAAAAACAAAACAGCAAACAACTGCAATAAAATCAGAATCTTTCAGACCAGCATAAATGGGAGGAAAAATTCTAGGATAGACTATAAAAACATGTTTCTGAGTTTTGCACAGGGTAAGGGACATTGATACAGCAGTTGGCTTTCGGTCTTTTCCCCAGATTATTTATTTAGCTTCTTACGTGCCCAAATCTGATTTTGGCTGGTGGTGTTAGTAGGAAGGATGGGGAGGGATGTTGTGTCACATGGCCACAAGTGTGCTCTATGATGTTGGTGAAATCACTACCCTTTCTCTTTCATTCCTGTAATAGTTGTATAACTCCATCTGCCCACCACAGTGTGGGTTAAAGATTAATGAGATAACACATGTGGAGGGTCTTGAGTTTCATAGAACAGGCTGATGGCCATATAAAATGTCACTCAACATGTTATTGAAAACAAGATTTATTTTCCCCTCCTTCTGCCCTGTAGTCAGTTGATCACAAGACTTAAGTTTCCCTTGTTCTTAAGAAACTCCATTTAAAAGCATTCAGAACTTAAGTAACAGTCAAGGTAGCATAAAAAGCATAAGCAGAAATTACAGTTCTTTCCTACTTCTTTCACCAGTCAGGGCAGTATTTGAATATAAGTGTCTCAGAAACAACAGGAGAAGGAAACATGGAGCTTTCCCATGAATGGCCTCAGAAAGACTCTTGCATTTGGGCAAAATCAAGGATGAGCTAAAACAAGGAGAGGTCTGAATGATAGACAACAGAATCTTCAAGATTAGTGATGGCAGAGGGGTGTAGGCAGGAAGAGCCTGGCTTGGGCATCTGTGCATTCTGGCTCTGTGACTCTGAGCAAGCTACTTAACCTCTCTGAACCTGTTTCCTCATCTGTAAAGTGATTGTAATGCTACTGATTCAACAGGAGGCTTCAGTGAAATAGATGCACGTACAGTGCCCTGAACACAGTATTAGAAGTCTAATAAATGGTCTCTATCACTCTTGTTATTACGATTCAATATATTCTTTATTAGTTAATATGGCAACAGGGACTATCCACTCCATGGAAGTCCTTATGTTTGACCCATTGTAAAGAGTTTCATTCATGTGACAGTTGTACAAGGGGTGGTTCTAAGATATTTGTTGCTGCTGGTGCTGCTGCTAAGTCGCCTCAGTCGTGTCTGACTGTGTGACCCCATAGACGGAGCCCACCAGGCTCCCAAATCCCTGGGATTCTCCAAGCAAGAACACTGGAGTGGGTTGCCATTTCCTTCTCCAATGCACGAAAGTGAAAAGTGAAAGTGAAGTCGCTTAGTTGTGTCCGACTCTTACTGACTCCGTGGACTGCAGCCACCAGGCTCCTCCATCCATAGGATTTTTCAGACGAGATATTTGGGAAAGCTTAAATATTTTTTAAAAATATATCTTTCACAATTTTGGTTTCCCTTATTTAAAAAAAATTCCATTTGTAATAATCTCATACGTCTGAAAAAGATTTGTTAAGGAAGGAATTCATCAGTATCATATCTGACAAGAATCAATAGAGGTTCTGTATATACAGAGCTCCAGTCTCAGTTTCAAGACTTTTAGGAAAAGACATGAATGGTGAGATACTCAGACTGTCCCCTTATCCATCTTAAGGCCTTGTCCTCTGACGACAGAGCTGACCCTACCTAGTCAGCCCTTTGCTGGATGAAGAGAAAGCAAGACTGCAGGAAAATCACCCCCCTTTCACTCTCTGAATTTCGAGTAGAAGCATCTTAGTTTTCTCTCTCCCTTCTCTGCCCCATTGAAAGGCCTGATAAAAGTTTCTTACAATAGAACCCAAAGTTGATGCTTTTATAGGGATTCGGATCCTTCTGGTGTCTGCAGGAGGAACGGTCCGCACAGACATATCTACCCTGGGAGGCTGAGCTCTTGTGACCTGTACTGGAATCACTGCCGGTGTGCTCAGTGGCTGCTGTGAAACAGAAGCTATTCTGGAGTTCACCGAGGCGCAAGCCAAATTATTTGGGGCTTACCATCATCTGGCTGAGGGGCTAGGAAATTAAGCAGTGGCCCCTCCTTTTAAGGCAAGCCTAGGTTAATGTGTGGAGACAGAAACTTATTTTTCCAAAGGCTCAGCCAGACATCTTGCTATTTTTAGAGGACTGGCCAGTCCTGAATGTTGATTCCATCCTGGGCATGAGCCTGATTTTAACTTTCCAGGGCCAGCCAAGAGCAAGGGCAGCTCCCAAACCACCTTCTCTCCCTGCAGGCATCCTGCCACTTCTCTCGGTGGTATTTCACCATCACTGCCGTGCTTACCCTGTTTCTCATCAGAGCTGGAGGGCTGAACTGGTACTTCGGAGGAGGCTGGGGCAAGGGGACGAGGAGAGAGAGCCAGGATGACGTTAAGTCACTTACTTTATGCTTCCAGCCATTCTGTGAAGTACCTTTCATTACACAGGATGAAACTCACTCCAGCAGGTTAGATAACCTGGAGGCAAGGAGTGGTTAGGAAACACCCACATCACACAGCTGATAGCTAGGACTTGAAGGACCTCTTTGACCCAGAGCACGCATTCATCATGTGCTGTATATCCCACCCTCATCTGAGCCTAGAGCCACAGAGACACCCATTCCCAACACAGAGGCACCGTGTTCCCAACAACGAGGAGCCACAGAATCAGAATCTCCATGGGACTGGCCCGGCATTCACATTTTAAACAAAATTCTTCTAGAGGATTTCTAGGCTCTGCAAATTTGGGAAAGAACAGCTCTGGGAGAGCTGCTTTCAAACTTAGAGAGAACGTTAGAATCATAAGGGAGCTTGTTAAAAATGCAGATTCTTCTGTCTTGCCCTCCAAAGCTCCTGAGAGAAACCAGGGAGCCTGGGCTCAGGAATCTGCAGTTTTGCAACCGTTCTCAATTGATTCTGCTGAAAGTGGGCAGATGACTTTGAAAAATAGGGACCTAATAATAAATAAGAAAGAGAAAAGTAGGTACTAAAGTAATGAAATCATTTAATACTGGAAAGGACTCATCTGACAGCAGTCCAAGGAAAATTATTTAGTTTGGATTTAAGGAAGAATTTCTTGCAGACATGACGACAAGTGGGTGACCTCTTTCTACTATGTGAACAGTGAACGTATTAGTAGCAGAAAGGGGAGCAAGCGCTGTGGGCCACAACTGGCCACTGACAGCTGATCTTTTCCATGTTCCCGAATCTCAGCTTCTACCTGGCATGTTCCTTTCCCGTTGCTTATCTTCACTAGTTAAAGCTTCTCTCAAATCTCAGTTCGAAAGATACTTGCTTCACAAAGTTTCCCCCCAGTTTCCCCTCTTCTTCTTTGTTTCTATTTGCACCGGTCACTGGGCATGCATCACATCTCACCCTGCTGTTGGATTCCCTGGGTGCCTGTAAGGCACACGTTTCCTCACACATAGGGCTAGGACCACACAGCTTTGTTTCTGATTCCCCACACCACTCGGCGAAGGCCTTTTGCTCAATAAGGATGGAGGAAATAAAGCCATTACCACTGCTACTCTTCCTATGTTAGTGTTCTCAGCTCTGTAACAAGCAACGTTTATTAAATGTTCCTATTTTGCTGGTGAAGGACACAAGGCACTGACTAAGAGATGGTTGTTTGTGGAGGGCTCTATTTTAGAAGTGTGGCTCAGAGGTTAAAGCATCTGCCTGCAATGCAGGAGACCTGGGTTTGATCCCTGGGTTGGGAAGATCCCCTGGAGAAGGAAATGGCAACCCACTCCAGTATTCTTGCCATGGGAGTTTATTCATAAGAATCCCATGGACAGAAGAGCCTGGCGGGCTACAGTCCATGGGGTTGCAAAGAGTCGGACACGACTGAGCAACTTCACTTGCTAGCGCTGTAGGCAACCAGATCCCGCTGTAGGGAGATCTGAGCTCTGTGTTAACGAAGTGAAGTGAAGTGAAGTTGCTCAGTCGTGCCCGATTCTTTGTGACCCCATCGACTGTAGCCTACCAGGCTCCTCTGGAAAGAGCACTTTAAAAAACCTTAAGCTTTGAATTTGGTATAACAAAGTCCCCTGGAGAGCTGGCTAAGGCACAGAATGCCAGCCCCACCCCAGGAGTGCCTGACTCCGTAGGTTTGGAAGTGAAAGAAAGTGAAAGTTGCTCATTCTTGTCTGACTCTTTGAGACCCCATAGACTATACAGTCCATGGAATTCTCCAGGCCAGAATACTGGAGTGGGTAGCCTTTCCCTTCTCCATGGGATCTTCCCAATCCAGGTCTCCCACATTTCAGGCAGACTCTTTACTGTCTGAGCCATCAGGAAAGCCCAAGAATACTGGAGTGGGTGGCTTCTCCCTTCTCCAGGGAATCTTCCCGACCCAAGGATAGAACCCAGGTCTCCCACATTACAGGCAGACTCTTTACCAGCTGAGCTATGCCTGGGAAGCAGTAAGTCTGGAGTGGGATCCAAGACTTGGCATCTCTAACAGGCTCCTGGGTGATTCTGATGCTGCTGGTCTGGGAACCACACTTGGGGAAGTCACTGCTCTAGTTCAATACTCTTTGAACAATTCAAGGGCAAAGAATCAGCCCTTACATTCCGAACTTTCTAAAAGTGAGGAGGTGAGGAAGAGGAGTAAAGCCACACAGAAGCCGGGAGGGCTGAGCTCCGTTCAGGGGTGCGGTTATAGCAGCTTTCACCAGTGAGGGTACAGAGAGACACGCAACACTCCAAAGACAGAAGCCCAGTCTATGAAGTTACTAACTGACTAAAGGAGTTTTCAGCTTGAGGGGCTGTACACAGCTGGGGGCCATTTCTTTGGCTCCCAATTCTTACGAATAAACTTCAGATGGGGTTTGCTGAAGAATGGATATAAAATGAGGTGGACATTTTTCTTGAGAAGCTATCTCAGCAGAGGGTCCACTGACATATGACCTCACATTGTACTTGCAGAGGGATCATAATGATAACACAGCACAATAATACAGAATATTGATAAAACTCTGTAGCTCCAGAATCTTTCATTTTTTTTTTTTTTAAAGTGCACCTGTTAAATTGAGTGAAGATCAAGAATTGCTTAAGATCCAGGGAACATATTAGAGAATCTGGTTCTTGTCCTAGTTTTCCAAAGAAGTACATTGCTCAGGGACTTCTTGGTTTTTTAATAAGATGTAACACTTCATAACGTCTTAGTGGGGACGTCTGGGGGGCCATCGGAAGAAAACGCTCCCATTCAGTGATTATTTGAGATACATGACAGATTAGAACTGTCTTTGCATTGCTTTGAAGAACATTTCAACATACATTCAAAATAACCAAGGCACTGAAAGGGCAAGAGGCCAGTTCAAGGTCACAAGGTCCGAGTCTCGTTCATCCCATCCCCAAGCCTGCCTCTTCTTTAGGCCATGGAGCAGCCCCTAGGCGACTGTGGAATCTCTACCCTCTTCATCAACTGTCTTTTCCACCCACCCGCCTTCCCCTCTGCTTCTGCTTCCAGCCCCAGCACACAGAATCGGGTTCACTGTCGGGACCCAGCCGACAAGTCACTCCCACACACCAATCATGCGGGCTGGGGCGATTTCTCTCCTCCAGTTCCCCTGGCCTGGCTCTGCCTGATGGAGCTGGATTCCAGCGATGTCCTCCCCTGCCCCTATGGGATGCAGACGGGAAGCTTCACCTGCTTCTGGAGACACCGTGGCGCTGGCTTCAGATGACAGAAGCAGGCTGCCTGCAGGGCTTCCCCAAAATGCACAAAGAGAGAAAGACAGATGGGCCAGGCAGGAACCGCCAGAGGACAGTTAGAGGAGAAAGCCCTCCCCCTACCCACCACCCGCGGGAGCAGCTCTGTACCTACCTGGGGAGAAGTTGCCGCTGGGTCCCTCCTCTGTATGCCTTCTTCCCTGGCAGGCTCCAGCCCCGTGGAGGTATTTGGAGCGTGGATTTTTTTTTTTTTTTTTTCCCAGAGCTAGCAGTGTTGGCTTGCATTTCTATGCCTTCCTGTCAGAATTCTCTCAAGGAAACAGCAGCTGGTGAGCTCGGAAATGTCAGTCAGAATCTTGGCCTAGTTTGGGGCCTTGAAGATTCTTGCAGAAAGTTAAAAAGGTTTCTGGGCCAGTGTCTCCTCTGGGTTTTCCCTCTCCTGCGTCTCACCTTTTCCATCTTCTATTTTACTTATTTACTTATTTTTCCTGTTTACCCCAGGAGCTGGCTACTTAAATCGCCTGCCTCTGTCCTTCTGATGGTTCCCTTTGGAGTCTGGCTGTGGCGCTTCTCCCGGCCAGCCAAACTGCCCGGTGACTTGCTAAGCACTGAGCTTGTGCGCTTCCTCCTTAATTTCCTCTCCTTACTTGCTCCCTTTTCCTGTCTCCTCCTTTCCTCTTCACGCGCATCTTTTTAATCATCATTTCTCCTTATTTGTATCAGGTCCGCTTACTGGTCCTTTATCCCTTTCGTTCTGTTTTTTTTTTTTTTTCCNAGGTTGTAAACGCCTCGAGGTCAAGTTGACACTTATTTTTACTTCTTCTCTTGACTCCAGCACAATGTAAGGTATACAGTGGGCTCCTAAAAATACAGTGGCACTTTACAACAAAATTTAAACCCATCAGCCACCCGCCGATGGGAGGTAAACTTTTTTTTAATGTTGTATACACCTTTTAGCTCTTCTGAGATTTATTGAACACCAAAAGAGGGAAATGAACTTAACTGAATGATTTATCAGGATAGATGCTGTCTCTTATACACATCTAGATGTGTATAAGAGACAGCCCCCAGCACGCTCTCCCACCTGTTTGTGTCTTTAAGGCCTTGGTCATGTCCATGCCTTCTGTCCACCTCAATCACTGCAGTGACGGGCCTCTGAAAGCTGTTAAATGACACCTCTTCAGCTGTCCCCTCGCAAGGAGAAATGCCCTTTGCTAAACCCTTTCTCACACAGACCAGTCTATAGTCATGCTTCCGTTTATGGAATACCCTGAAATGATGCATCTACTGTTTTCAAGAGTACAGAACAGAAATTTATTTCAAGTGAATGAACCTCCATCTCTAGGCACTAGGTTTCTTTGAAGTGATGTTAATACATAGCTTTTCTGGTGCCTCAGATGGTGAAGAATCCACCTACAATGCAGGAAACCTGGGCTCGATCCCTGGGCTGGGAAGATCCCCCACAGAAAGGAATGGCTAACCGTCCAGCATTCTGGCCTGGAGAATTCTGTAAACAGAGGAATCTAGCAGGCTATAGTCAGTCCATAGGGTTACAAAGAGTCAGACAGGACTGAGCGACTTTCACTTCACTAATATGTAACACCTCAGATACTGTCCTTTTAGTGTGTCTCAATTTTGGCCACTTTTCGAACCAGAGAGGGTTGCTAGTGGACTTATGGGAAACGTGGCTAGCTGGGGACTTGCTCGGTTGTGTATATTTAGTATGTCTGTGTGTGTGTGTGTGTGTTTGTGTGTGTGTGTGTGCTTGTGTATGTGTTCAGTCATGTGAGACTCTGTGACCCCATGGACCGTAGTCCAGCAGACTCCTCTGTCCATGGGATTCTTCAGACAAGAATACGGGAGTGGGTTGCCATTTCCTACTCCAGGGGATCTTCCGGGCCCAGAGATTCAACCCATGTCTCTTGTCTCTTGTGTCTCCTGCACTGGCAGGCAGATTCTTTACCACTAATGCCACCTGGGAAGCCCCATGTTTAGGGGTAGTGCCCGCCAAATTGCAGTGTAACATAGAAGGCACTGGAATCATAAACAAATGTCTACATTCCTTGACTTGAAAGACTTAAAACAGTTTCTTTTGAGGATAGGGTGTGTAGCTGGAAAAATAAGTATATGAAAAATATGATAATTGCAAACTGATAGTACAGTGAACAGTGCTATTGGCATTCAGATACAAGGAATGATGAGTGGGGGCAAGGCTGGGAAAGCTTCCTGGAAGATGTTGGGTTTCACCTGGGTCCTGAAGGTAGGGGGTCTGACATACCTGGAGAGACGAGGGAGGGACTTTCCCAGGTTGGCGAACATTTGAGCAGATGCTTGGAAGCAGATATGTACAGAGAATGCTCAGGAAATCCTGATTAACCTGTGGCCAGATTCAGGAATTTGTAACGGGTCAGCCTGCGGTACAGTCTTGGACACAGAGTCCATATATATACCTGTAATGGGAGATTTCTGTTTCTAAAAAAGAGTTCCTTTAGCCAACCCACACCTTGATAGGTGCTTAATTTTATTTATTTCTTTTTAAATTTTTTTCTTCTGTTTTCTAGTGCCTTCATTTTAAAAAGAAAAAAATGCTATAGTGTTCTGATTTCTACAATTTAAGCATGTGTGGATTCTTTGAGAATTAACATCTGAAAAACCACAGTCTGAAATCTGTTGCTATTGAATATAGGGAGAAATGATTTCTTTCCAAAGCCCAAATATTAAGATTCTGTTTATTTAATTCTGGCATTTGATATTGAAGGTCTGCTGTTGTAAATGTAGACAACTGCTCATCCCACTCATTTTCAGTCTGTTCCCAGTTCTGTCTCCTTCACGAGCCTGCCCCAAACTCTAGTTAACACCAATCTTTCCCCTTGCTAAAGGCTCAGACCCCAACTTGGTTGGATTATGCATTTGCTATAGGGCTAGATCTATTTTCTTTTAAAAAATTAATTAATGAATTTTATTTTTGGCTATGCTAGGCCTCTGTGGCTGTGCGTGGGCTTTCTCTGGCTACTGTGAGTGGGGGCTACTCTTGGTTGCAGTGTGTGGGATTACACTGGTTTCTCTTGTAGAGCACAGGCTCTAGGATGCTTGGACTTCAGCTCAATAGTTGTGACTCAAGGGCTCTAGACAGAGGGCTCAGTAGCTTCAGCAGGTGGGCTCTAGAGCAGTGGTTCGGTAGTTGTGGTTCACGGGCTTAGTTGCTCTGTGGCATGTGGGATCTTCCTATACCAGGGATCGAACCTGTGTCCCCTGCATTGTCAGGCAGATTCTCAGACACTATCTCAAGGAAGCCCAGGCCTATATACAATTTACTGTGTCNAAGAGTACAGAACAGAAATTTATTTCAAGTGAATGAACCTCCATCTCTAGGCACTAGGTTTCTTTGAAGTGATGTTAATACATAGCTTTTCTGGTGCCTCAGATGGTGAAGAATCCACCTACAATGCAGGAAACCTGGGCTCGATCCCTGGGCTGGGAAGATCCCCCACAGAAAGGAATGGCTAACCGTCCAGCATTCTGGCCTGGAGAATTCTGTAAACAGAGGAATCTAGCAGGCTATAGTCAGTCCATAGGGTTACAAAGAGTCAGACAGGACTGAGCGACTTTCACTTCACTAATATGTAACACCTCAGATACTGTCCTTTTAGTGTGTCTCAATTTTGGCCACTTTTCGAACCAGAGAGGGTTGCTAGTGGACTTATGGGAAACGTGGCTAGCTGGGGACTTGCTCGGTTGTGTATATTTAGTATGTCTGTGTGTGTGTGTGTGTGTTTGTGTGTGTGTGTGTGCTTGTGTATGTGTTCAGTCATGTGAGACTCTGTGACCCCATGGACCGTAGTCCAGCAGACTCCTCTGTCCATGGGATTCTTCAGACAAGAATACGGGAGTGGGTTGCCATTTCCTACTCCAGGGGATCTTCCGGGCCCAGAGATTCAACCCATGTCTCTTGTCTCTTGTGTCTCCTGCACTGGCAGGCAGATTCTTTACCACTAATGCCACCTGGGAAGCCCCATGTTTAGGGGTAGTGCCCGCCAAATTGCAGTGTAACATAGAAGGCACTGGAATCATAAACAAATGTCTACATTCCTTGACTTGAAAGACTTAAAACAGTTTCTTTTGAGGATAGGGTGTGTAGCTGGAAAAATAAGTATATGAAAAATATGATAATTGCAAACTGATAGTACAGTGAACAGTGCTATTGGCATTCAGATACAAGGAATGATGAGTGGGGGCAAGGCTGGGAAAGCTTCCTGGAAGATGTTGGGTTTCACCTGGGTCCTGAAGGTAGGGGGTCTGACATACCTGGAGAGACGAGGGAGGGACTTTCCCAGGTTGGCGAACATTTGAGCAGATGCTTGGAAGCAGATATGTACAGAGAATGCTCAGGAAATCCTGATTAACCTGTGGCCAGATTCAGGAATTTGTAACGGGTCAGCCTGCGGTACAGTCTTGGACACAGAGTCCATATATATACCTGTAATGGGAGATTTCTGTTTCTAAAAAAGAGTTCCTTTAGCCAACCCACACCTTGATAGGTGCTTAATTTTATTTATTTCTTTTTAAATTTTTTTCTTCTGTTTTCTAGTGCCTTCATTTTAAAAAGAAAAAAATGCTATAGTGTTCTGATTTCTACAATTTAAGCATGTGTGGATTCTTTGAGAATTAACATCTGAAAAACCACAGTCTGAAATCTGTTGCTATTGAATATAGGGAGAAATGATTTCTTTCCAAAGCCCAAATATTAAGATTCTGTTTATTTAATTCTGGCATTTGATATTGAAGGTCTGCTGTTGTAAATGTAGACAACTGCTCATCCCACTCATTTTCAGTCTGTTCCCAGTTCTGTCTCCTTCACGAGCCTGCCCCAAACTCTAGTTAACACCAATCTTTCCCCTTGCTAAAGGCTCAGACCCCAACTTGGTTGGATTATGCATTTGCTATAGGGCTAGATCTATTTTCTTTTAAAAAATTAATTAATGAATTTTATTTTTGGCTATGCTAGGCCTCTGTGGCTGTGCGTGGGCTTTCTCTGGCTACTGTGAGTGGGGGCTACTCTTGGTTGCAGTGTGTGGGATTACACTGGTTTCTCTTGCAGAGCACAGGCTCTAGGATGCTTGGACTTCAGCTCAATAGTTGTGACTCAAGGGCTCTAGACAGAGGGCTCAGTAGCTTCAGCAGGTGGGCTCTAGAGCAGTGGTTCGGTAGTTGTGGTTCACGGGCTTAGTTGCTCTGTGGCATGTGGGATCTTCCTATACCAGGGATCGAACCTGTGTCCCCTGCATTGTCAGGCAGATTCTCAGACACTATCTCAAGGAAGCCCAGGCCTATATACAATTTACTGTGTCATTCAGTTCAGTTCAGTTCAGTCGCTCAGTCGTGTCCAACTCTTTGTGACCCCATGAATTGCAGCACGCCAGGCCTCCCTGTCCATCACCATCTCCTGGAGTTCACTCAAACTCACGTCCATCGAGTTGGTGATGCCATCCAGCCATCTCATCCTCTGTGGTCCCCTCTTCCTCCTGCCCCCAATCTCTCCCAGAATCAGAGTCTTTTCCAACGAGTCAACTCTTCGCATGAGGTGGCCAAAGTACTGGAGTTTCAGCTTCAGCATCGTTTTAAAATTTGTTTCACAATTTTTTGTATGTGTACAAGTGTTGAATTTACAAGGTTGTAAACGCCTCGAGGTCAAGTTGACACTTATTTTTACTTCTTCTCTTGACTCCAGCACAATGTAAGGTATACAGTGGGCTCCTAAAAATACAGTGGCACTTTACAACAAAATTTAAACCCATCAGCCACCCGCCGATGGGAGGTAAACTTTTTTTTAATGTTGTATACACCTTTTAGCTCTTCTGAGATTTATTGAACACCAAAAGAGGGAAATGAACTTAACTGAATGATTTATCAGGATAGATGGTTATACTTCACATTTTCAAGTCACACTCTTGTGAGCCTCAAAGACTGCTTGGAACAGGTAAGTCAGGTATAGATATTTGAATTTGAAGATGAGCCATCAGAGGTACAAAGAGGGGTCTTACTGAGGGCTAGACAGCTAGCTACTGAGAAAACTCTTCTGAAATTCAAATCTTAGGACTCCCAACACATTTTTTTTTTAAACCTTAGTAGGAATTCTGATTTCCCTGGTAGAAAGCAACTTTGCTTTCCCTAACCAGCCATTTGGGAGAAGGCAATGGCATCCCACTCCGGTACTCTTGCCTGGAAAATTCCATGGACGGAGGAGCCTGGTGGGGTCGTGAAGAGTTGGACATGACTGAGTGTCTTCAATTTCACTTTTCACTTTCACTTAAACTAGATTGGTTTTAAAATTTTATTTATTTTTATATTTTACTGAAGCATAATGGCTTCCTAGGTGACTCAATGGTAAAGAATCTGCCTGCCAATGCAGATTTGATCCTAAGGTCAGGAAGATCCCCTCGAGTAGGAAATGGCAACCCACCCCAGGATTCTTGCCTGGAAAATCCCATGGACAGAGGAGCCTGGTGGGCTATAGTCCATGGGATTGCAAAAGAGTTCCACATGACTCAGCAACTGAGCACATACACAGTTGATTTACAATGCTGTGGTAGTTTCTGGTGTGCAGGCCAGTGATTTAGTTATATAAACCAGGCTGGTTTTCAACAAGACAAATTGATGGGTGAAGTAGAAACAGTAATGAGGTGTGGGAGGCTCTTTTCCTGAGCTCTTTCCTGGTGAGGTGCTCTTCCCTGTGGAAATCTCCAGAATCCAGGGAAACGGGAAATCTAGAGCTGGTCTGAGCAAAATTATCCTCAAGATTAATTATCTCATTTTGTCATTTCATTTAATGTGTGAAGAATCCTATAGCACAGGGAAGTGTAATCAGCATCTTGTGATAATCTATATTGGAAAAGAACCTGAAAAAGAATATATACACACATACATATATATATGTGTGTGTGTGTGTGTGTGTGTGTATATATGTGTATATATGTAAATGTGGGTTTCCTAGGTGGCTCAGTGGTGAAGAATCTTCCTGCCAATGCAAGAGATGTGGGTTTGTATCCCTGGGTCAAGAAGATCTCCTGGAGAAGGAAATGGCAACCCACTCCAGGATTCTTGCCTGGGAAATCTCATGGACAGAGGAGCCTGGTGGTCTACAGTCCATGGGGTCACAAAAGAGTCAGACATGACTGAGCAACTAAGCAACAACAATGTGTAAATGTATTAACTATATATACACACATATATGTATCTGAATCACTTTGCTGTATACTTGAAAATATATAATATTGTAAATTTACTACACTTCAGTTAAAAAAAGGGAAAAAAAATTACAAGGAATCCAAGGCCCAAGTTGGCAAAGAGACTTTCCCTCATTCACCACACTGGCATCCTCTGACCAGCTCTGTGCTCTTTGTATCATATGGTCAATTGGCTCCTGTTGTTAAATAGTCCCTCAAAGGGCCTTTTCCCCACCAAGGTGATCCCAGGACAAAGCAGTGATGGTGGAGGGACTCCTCGGGATGACTTCTTCATGGCTGCAGACGATCACCTAGAACCCCTCCAACAGTGAGCAGAAATTAGGGGCTGGGGGGAGAGGGGGAATCCTTCGTGGTGATGGGAATGCAAAAAACAGATTGTCCCATGTAGAACATGGGCTTCATGCTTTGTAGTAGGCTCAGCTACTGCATTTCATAAGGCGATAATAATAATAATGAAATCATGGGAGGATAATAATAAATCCTTTGAGATGCTGCCAGAGTTGTGAACAGGAGGCTTTAGACACCAGTGGGCAGCTGCTTGGCTAAATGTGGCCCCCAGTTGTCAAGCAGAGACCCACCCTGATACGAGAGAAACAAATCAACAAGGATGTGCAGGGCACACACAGGGCAGAGCTGCTTGGAGGTGAAGGTTTCAGTGGAGACCCCATTTCTGCCCTTGAGAAGTCGCCCAAATGGTTAAATTTGACTTGGAGGCATTAACGGCCCCAGGCACTGGTTTGCATGAATCAGAGATTGAATATCATATGCCCTGGTTGGTTATCCTGGTTTCAACCAAATTGTTGACAGTTGCAAGCATCGTGAAGCTGGACACATCTGAAGATAGTGTGAGCAGGAAGTTCTGCTAACTTTCTCCTTTTCAAGATGGTTTGGTTTCTTCAGAACTGGAAAGCAGGACGTTTTTACCTCCTGTGTGGGTGCCAGGAATCACTGTCTCATCTCAGTCTCCGCATTTGCAGGCTAATGATATTAATAATAAGTAAACTACCTCCCTTATTTGGAGGATTGAATGAAGTAGCTTATTTGCTATGAGATATCTCAGGTGGTGCTAGTGGTAAAGAATCCTTCTAAAAAAAAAAAGAAAAAGAACCCTTCTGTCAGTGCAGGATATGCAAGAGTTGCAGTTTCAATCCTTGGGTTGGGAAGATCCTCTGGAGTAGGAAATGGCAGCCCTCTCCAGTATTCTTGCCTGAGCCTGGTGGGCAATGTGTCCCATGTGTGACAGTACATGCATCCCCAAAGACTCGGACACGACTGAGCATACACACGCACACACAGACACACATCCTGAGGCAGATCTTGGTTTATTTTAGTTGTATCTGAGTGAGTGAATGCTAAGCAGTGTGATGAAAGGACAGAGCAGTTTGAATTTCATTCAGCAGTGGATGGGGTTGCCTGGGAGAGGTTTGCTTTGAGGCATTTGCTTAGAAGTGTTCATTTTAATGGGAGACGGTCTAGTTCAGTAAAGAAATGGAGTACTGAAAAAATCTTTGACAAAATTCAGCACCCATTTATGATTTATGATTTAAAACTTTTCAAAAAATGGGCATAGAAGGAACCTGCCTCAACATAGTAAAGGCCATATATGATAAGCCTACAGCAAACCCTATTCTCAATGGTGAAAAACTGAAAGCATTCCCCCTAAGATCAGGAACAAGACAAGGGTGTCCACTTTCACCACTATTATTCAACATAGTTTTGGAAGTTTTAGCTACAGCAATCAGAAAAGAAAAAGAAATACAAAGAATCCAGATAGGAAAAGAATAAGTAAATCTCTCATTGTTTGCAGATGACATGATACCGTACATAGAAAACCTTAAAGATAGTATCAGAAAATTACTAGAGCTAATAAGTGAATTTAGCAAAGACGCAGGATACAATTAATACACAGAAATCCCTTGTATTTCTATCTAATAATGAAAAATCAGAAAGAGAAATTAAGGAATCAATCCCATTCACCACTGCAACAAAAAGTATAAAATATCTAGGAATAAACTTACCTAAGGAGACAAAAGAACTGTGCACAGAAAATTATAAGACACTGATGAAAGAAATCAAAGATGACATAAACAGATGAAGAGAAATTCCATATTCCTGGGTAGGAATAATCAATAGCATGAAAATGACTACACCAGCAAATACAATCTACAGATTCAATGCAATCCTTATCAAATTACCAATGGTGATTTTCCAGAGAACTAGAACAAAAAATTTCACAATACATATGGGAACACAAAAGACCTTGAATAGCCAAAGAAGTCTTGAGAAAGAAGAATGGACCTGGAGGAATCAAACTTTCTGACTTCAGATTATACTACAAAGCTACAGTCATCAAGACAATATGGTACTGGCACAAAAACAGAAATACAGACCAAGAACAAGATAGAAAGCCCAGAAATAAACCCATGCACCTATGGGTACTTTATTTTTGATAAAGGATGCAAGAATATACAATGGGGCAAAGAAAGCCTCTTTGATAAATGGTGCTGGGAAAACTGGATAACCACATGTGAAAGAATGAAATTAGAACACTTCCTAACACCACACACAAAGATAAACTCAAAATGGATTAAAGACGTAAATGTAAGACCAGAAAATATAAAACTCTTAGAGGAAAACATAGGCAGAACACTTGATGACATAAATCAAAGCAAGATCATCTATGACCCACCTCCTGCTGCTGCTGCTGCTAAGTCACTTCAGACGTGTCCGACTCTGTGCGACCGCATAGATGGCAGCCCACAAGGCTCCTCCGTCCCTGGGATTCTCCAGGCAAGAACATTGGAGTGGGTTGCCATTTCCTTCTCCAATGCAGGAAAGTGAAAAGTGAAAGTGAAGTAGCTCAGTCATGTCTGACTCGTAGCGACCCCATGGACTGCAGCCTACCAGGCTCCTCTGCCCAGGGGGTTTTCCAGGCAAGAGTGCTGGAGTGGGTTGCCATTGCCTTCTCCGACCCACCTCCTAGAGTAATGGAAATTTAAAAAAAAAGTAAACAAGTGGGACCTGATTAAACTTAAAAGCTTTTGCACACTAAAGGAAACTATAAGCAAGGTGAAAAGACAACCCTCAGAATGGGAGAAAATAATAGCAAATGAAACAACTGACAAACGATTAATTTCCAAAATATACAAGCAGCTCATACAACTCAGTACCAGAAAAACAAACAACCCGATCAAAAAGTGGGGAAAAGACCTAAAGAGACATTTCTCCAAAGAAGACATACAGATGGCTAACAAACACATGAAAAGATGCTCAACATTGCTCATTATTAGAGAAAAGCAAATCAAAATTACAGTGAGATATCACCTCTCACCAGTCAGAACGGCCATCATCAAAAAGTCCATAAACAATAAATGCGGGAGAGGGTGTGGAGAAAAAGGAACACTCTTGCACTACTGGTGGGAATGTAAATTGATAGAGCCACTATGGAAGACATTATGGAGATTCCTTAAAAAACTAGGAATAAAACCACCATATGACCCAGCAATCCCACTCCTAGGCATATGCTCTGAAGAAGCCAAAATTGAAAAAGACGCACATATCCCATTATTCATTGCAGAACTATTTTACAATAGCTAGAACATGGACGCGACCTTGATGCCATTGACAGATGAATGGATAAAGAAGCTGTGGTACATATACACAATAGAGTATTACTCAGCCATAAAAAGAACACATTTGAGTCAATTCTAATGAGGTGGATGAACCTAGAGCCTATTATATAGAGTGAAGTAAGTCAGAAAGAGAAAGATGAATATCATATACTAATGCATATATACAGAATCTAGAAAAATAGTACCGAAAAATTTATTTGCATGGCAGCAATGGAGAAACAGACATAGATAATAAACTTATGGACATGGGGAGAGGGGAGAAGAGGGTGAGATACATGGAAAGAGTAACATGGAAACTTACATTACCATATGTAAAATAGATAGCCAACGGGAATTTGCTGTATGGCTCAGGAGACCGAAACAGGGACTCTGTGTCAACCTAGAGGCATGGGATGGGGAGGGAAATGGGAAGGAGGTTCAAAAGGGAGGGGATATATGTATACCTATGGCTGATCATGTTGAGGTTTGACAAAAAAACAACAAAATTCTGTAAAGCAATTATCCTATTAAAAAATAAATAGAATTTAAAAATCTAATCAAAGGTCATGCATTGTTAAAAAAAAAAAAAAATGGAGTCCTGGACAGCTAAAGTGACTTCCCCACACTAATATCATTCATGGAATAATCCTCAGAGCTGGGGTCAGAACCCAGGCCCACATTCCTAATCTTACAGAGTCAGCCAGGCTTGTGCTGAAGGCCTGAGCTGCTGTGCTGTGTGCCCAGTCACAGTCCGACTCTTTGTGACCCTCTGCACTGCAGGCCTGCAGGTTCCCCTGTCCATGGAATCTTCCAGGCAAAAATACTGGAGTGGGTTGCCATGCCAAAGGCCAAGCGAGAACAAAGGAGACCACGATGGTGGGAGTTACCTGTCCACGGAATGCCATGACATAAATGTGCAGTGTTCTTTGAATGAGATGTGTCCCCCAAGCACTGTTACTGTAGCGCAGGGTGCTTTCTCCAGGGTGATGGCAGCGGTGTGAGGCAGCTGCTCCTCCGCAGCTTTCCCAGCTGCTGCTCAGACCAGCGCTGTGGTGGGGGAGCCCCGTGGTGGGTATTCCAAGAGCGCAGATTCCTTACAGGATGGGGCAAAGCAGGTCAAAGGCAGAACAGTTGAAGCTGTTTGGGAAACAGGTGGGAACAACAAAAATTCATTTGGTTAAAAGTGGGCTTAAGTCAACACAGAAGCTGTCCCAGTTGCTTGGTTTGGGAAGACAGTCCATGCAGTGCCTGAAAGCTTTCCTTCCTTTCTTCCTCCCACACTGCCTCCCTCCTTTCTTTTCTTTTTTGATCTCTTCCCTTCTTTTTTCTCTTCCTCTTCTTCCCCTAGCCCTCTTTCCCCTTTCTTTCCTCTATGTCCCTCTCCCTTCCTCCTTTCTTGTTCTTTTTAAATTTACATGTGAGGCTTGGTCAGAATTTAAAAGAAATTAGAAAAGTGATAACTCTCTGAAGAGATAACTAAATGAAAGTTGATTACCAATTAGTTGATTTGTTTTTTCATCCTGTCCTATAACAAGAGGACTTGATTTCCATGCAGGGTGGGGGGTGGCT
>SJYX01011010.1:221635-264882 GCA_006410675.1 Oreotragus oreotragus
CACTAAAGATACATAATCTGACTTATTTCCAGGTTAAAATGTACAGTTGCATAATTGACTTATTTTACTTTTTCCTCTTTATTAAGGTATGATTGACAAGTGAAAATTGTGTATCTATAGGTTGTACAACATGATTTGTTACTGCACTTGAATGATTGATTTAGTCAACTTTTGTTGGCATCTTACTATTAAGAGAAATCAAATTTTACTATATTAACAAATTAATTCATCCCTCCCCCCAGATTTATAAAAATTGAGAGTCTTGGAAAGATTTTGCTTGTAAATTAGATCATTATAGTGTTCATGAGACAAATCAAACGTATTAAATTCATAAATAAAAGTTGAAATGTTTAAGGGACTTCATTTAAGTAGGTTAGTTCCAAAATACTAATCCAAGGCCCCTTGAAAAGTGATAGCTAAAAACTGCTAAATTTATAGACAGAATAAGATTTGTAAGCTGAACACGAGAGCTGGATGAACTTTTGTTTTATTTGTGGTTGTTTTTGAGTTTTCTTTTTTTCATTTGTAGCTTTAATAAATTCAACAATAATTTAAAATAGCAAATAAAATAAAATGATGGTTTCTCTCCATGGGCGGGGAACCAGCCATCCCACCTGTTCCCAGCTCAGTCCTGCCCTCAGAGCCCAAGGCTGGCAAGTTGCCCAGTTAATGTTTAAAACAAAAACCTGTTGAACAGAAAGAAAGTCTTTGAAAGTACAAAAGGGCTTCACACTGAAGGCCCCCTCCTAAATCTCCCCTGGGTAAAGAACACTGGACGCATCATCTCCTGTAACTCTTGGTGAGAAGGGATCGGCTTCTCAGGGAAGGTATTACTGGTATTTAGGTCAGGAAAAATAAAGTTCTCAGGAAGAGCCTAGAAGTTTAGGGCAAGGGAGGGAGCACTGAGAAGATGAGTGGGCCCCAAACACCAGTGGGTCCAGAGAGGGTCTTAGGTCCTTTGAATGTAAACCAGCCAGAAGGTTTGCCATGAGCTGGGTCCACACAACAGCTGGGGTCAGCCAGACTGATTTCTGAGAAAGGCTGTCTGTCAGTAACACTGGAAGAATGTTTTGGAATTTTGGTTAGAAGTGGTTAAGGTATGCAGCACGAGGGAAGGACCAAGTAAATATTTGACGTTCAGCTTGTGATGTGAGGGAGAGGAGGATTCTCCTGAAATAAAGGGTATTTTATTTGGAATTGTTTGATAATAATGAAAGAACTTGTAATGGAATGCCCAGGCCCCTTCATTTTCAGCGTGGGGTGTTCTGAGGGACTCCCTCTTTTCCCTACTCTGCTAAGAGGTAGAGGTGGCCCCCTTAGGGAGTATAAATGTCTGGGGTATAACAGGGATTGACCTCACAGGGGGACAAGTAAATAGTTATTTGAGGACCTTCATCTGGAGTGTCATGTTCCCACAAACAGTGTCTGGAGAGTGGATGGGGAAGGTTTTGGTGCACAGAAAGGACAATGGCTAAAATACAAACTCAGCATTTGTTTGTGGATGTGTCCTAAGTGCTCAGACCAGTGTGTGCTACATGAATGGCTTTGCTCACATGATGGGAGGGACCGCCTGCTGAGGCCAGTACAGCCTCTGGATGCAAGGGTGCTTCTCGCCAAGGAGGCTTTCCCGGTGCCCTGCATCTGCCTCCTCCAGGCCATGTCTCTCTCGCCCTTCCTCTCAGCCTTCTCACACTAAAAGTCAACTAAAAAGTGTTGCTTCTATCCTTTTTTCCAACTGACAGCGTTTCTGCTTCCTGTTTAGCTGCCCCAATCCCTAGGTATGCCCCCTCCAAAGGGGAGCTATCTTTATAGTTTTCAGATGACTAAGAGAAGACAAAAAGCACGGTTTCATAGTCTATCCAGATATTTGCTATGGGGCAAATAAATGCTCTGCATGTGAAGTGTGACTCTCTGTCATCTCTGTGTGCTCCCAATCTGTACTTCTAAAAATTCTTAGGGAGCAGAGATGCTATTTATAAGATATTTTGTGGCATAGAAGAAGTGATGAATCTTTATTCCATAAGAGATAAACACTTGGCCCAGCAGCAGCCAGGTTGATGTGTCACGCTATGTCTCATGATGGAAGAGAATCGAGGAGCAGAAAAGCAGATAGGATATGCAATTCCTTCTTCTTTGTCGTTCATTCATTAATTCGACAAATACTTATGGCACCCTGACTCTGCCGTAGGCATTGTTGCTGGAAACCTGGATGCAGTGGCAAAGAACTCTATTTTTCTGGAGCTTAAAGTTTTTCTGAGAAATCAGGTGTTTTCTACCTAGGTCAGAGGACAGAGAGAGGAGTTAAGAGATAGCTAGATTTGTCGCAATCTATGAATTCCTCCAAAGAAGTATAAAAGAATTATAAAAATAGAAGGCTAGTAGCATTTTATGCTAAATTAGCCTGATGTAAGCTCAGTGGTAAAAGATCTGCCTGCCAATGCAGAAGATGCGGGTTTGATCCCTGGGTCGGGAAGATCCCCTGGAGAAGAAAATGGCAACCCACACCAATATTCTTGCCTGGGAAATCCCGTGGACAGAGGAACCTGGCGGGTTCTCTGCGACAGTTCTTGGGGTCGCAAAAGAGTTAGACATGATTTAGCAACTCCAAAATGACAAACAAATAAAAAAGGAAGGTTATATTAACCCTAGGAGAGATCTAACTGGACCACAGGAAAAGAATTAAGAATGATACATAACAAATTTTTCTTAAGAAATTCTGGGAGTATGTCAGGGTATGTTTTTAAAGTCAGTTTTAATGTTGCAACTACAAATACACAACTTCTTCCTAGCTTATTTCTTAAAAAAATGTTTTTATGTGGACCATTTTTAAAGTCTTTATTGAATTTGTTAAAATATTGCTTTTGTTTTATATTTTGGTTTCTTGGCTATCAATCAGGTAGGACCTTATCTCTCAGACCAGGGATCAAACCCGCACCCCTGGCATTGGAAAGTGAAGTCTTAACCAGTGGACCACCAGGGAAGTTCCTTTTCCTAGCTTATCTGTGATTGTACCTGCAGAAAGCCAGAGTGGATACTCTAGTCTGTTTGGATGGCAAGATCAGAGAGGGAGGAACCCATTCATCTCTCCCCTCCTCACACACAGAACATCTACTTCCGTAAAACAGGGAGCACACCTCCCAAGCCCCCACAGATACAGGAGGGCTGCACGGGGCTGAGCTGATGGCTGAAACCAAAGAAGCCCCAGACCTGTGGCTGAAGCAGCTGCATGAGCCATAAATTGTTTGTAGAAGCAGCCCTCGTGGCTGTCTAAGGGGAGGGGGCAACAGGGCAGCCACAGTCAGGACTGATTTCCCTTTGCTTTCTCCATCCGGCTCAGAGTTGCAGGATTCTAGGTTCTTCTCCAGAGAAGGCAATGGCACCCCACTCCAGTACTCTTGCCTGGAAAATCCCATGGACGGAGAAGCCTGATAGGCTGCAGTCCATGGGGTCGCTGAGTTGGACATGACTGACTTCACTTTCACGCGTTGGAGAAGGAAATGGCAACCCACTCCAGCGTTCTTGCCTGGAGAATCACAGGGACGGGGGAGCCTGGTGGGCTGCCGTCTCTGGCGTCCCACAGAGTCAGACACGACTGAAGCGACTTAGCAGCAGGAGCAGCAGCAGATTCTTTTCTGGAGACAGAAATACAAAAGCTGGGCTTCTTTTGGATTCCTTTAGTCAGGGCAGGGCAGGCAAGCTCCCTTCTTCTTTGTGTGTGGTTCTACTCTTAGGCTGATTTCCATTTCCGAGAGAGCACTGAAGGTCCTCAGCCTTGTGTGGCTGATAAAGCATCCCTTCCCTAGGTCTCTTCTCCTGTTGGTCTTTATGGCATCGTATATGTCTAATGAGCTGACTCTTTGGAAAAGACCCTGATGCTGGGAAAGAGGGAATGCAAGAGGAGAAGGGGATGGCAGAGGATGAGATGATTAATGGTATTACTGACTCAACGGACATGAATTTGAGCAAACTCTGGGAGGTAGTGGAGGACAGAGGAGCCTGACATCCTGCAGTTCATGGGGCTGCTGAGTCAGACATGACTTAGCAAGAGAACTACTACAGCAACATTTATTTTCACAGGTGAGAGAAAGCAGCGCTGTGCATTTGTCTCAGCTTCATTTTCCTCCCTTGCAGATTACAAATAAAAACCTTGGTAATCAAGTGGGGTCCCATGCCTGTCCCCAAGGGAGGGCCATACACCACATGTGGCTGTCTCCTTCTGGACATTTTGGTCTCATTGCCTGAGAAGGACCTTCCCTCAATATTTAAACATGCTCCCTTGTCCCTCCTATCACATCATCTTTTACTTTTAGTTCCTGATGTCTCTCACTACCGGAAGTCGACTGTTCATTTATTCGTTACTTGTGTATTGACGGTCTTCTCCAACAGAATGGGATCCTTATGGGAAAGGAGACTTGAACTGCCTGATTTAATCTCCTGCCTGTGCCTACAAAGGTGTCTGTCACATAGTGGGTGCTCATCATCACCCAGTCACTTCCTGGGTGCCTCAGCAGGAAAGAACCCACCTGCCAGTGCGGGAGATGAAGGAGACACAGATTTGATCCCTGGGTCAGGAAGATCCTGTGGAGGAAGGCATGACAACCCACTCCAGTATTCTTGCCTGGCAAATCTCATGGACAGAGGAGCCTGGTGGGCTACAGTGCATGGGGTCCCAAAGAGCTGGACACGACTGAGTACGCACGTGTGCACACCAATTACCCATCTGCTCGTGACCCTTCACTTTTTCCCATCTTAGAGGGAGTTAAGGTCTTGTATTTCGATAACCTACAAGGCCCTCCAAGCTCCATCTCTCAAGCACCACTTGCCTCTCAAGTACCACCTCTCTGAGCTCGCGTTCTTTCTTACTCCACTCTGGTCAGACTGGTCGGGTCATTAAACACTGGGCATGCCAAGAAGATGCCTTTCTCATGCTCTTACACCTGCTGTCCGCTTGCCTGGAGCCCTCTGACCTGGCGCATCCATGGGGTTGTTTCTTCGTTGCTTCATATCTTTATCTGATGTCTTCCTTCCCTTCCTATCACAGCCGTTAGTCCCTTGCTGGCATTTCCCCTCTTCCTTCCTTTATTTTCCTCCTTGGCACTTAACATAATCTAACCTGTTATACATTATACTTGATTTTCTGGTTTATTTTCCCTCTCTTCCACTAGACTGTGGGCTTCCCTGATAGCTCAGTTGGTAAAGAATCTGCTTGCAATGCAGGAGACCCTGGTTTGATTCCTGGGTCAGGAAGATTTGTTGGAGAAAGGATAGTCTACCCACTCCAGTGTTCTTGGGCTTCCCTTGTGGCTCACCTGGTAAAGAATCTGCCTGCAATGCCGGAGACCTGGGTTCAATCCCTGGGTTGGGAAGATGCCCTGGAGAAGGGAAAGGCTACCTACTCCATTATTCCCACCTGGATAATTCCATGGACTGTTTAGTCCATTGGGTTGCAAAAAGTCAGCCACGACTGAGCAACCTTTACTTTCCCACTAGACTGTCGTTTCCTAGGGCAGCGGTGTTTGTTGGCTTGTTTCACTATTATATTTTGGTGCTTGAGCAGTGTGTGACACTGAGTAGTTCACAGCAAGCATTTATGGAGCGAATGAAAAGTGGGGGAGAACTTGGTGTCCTCTGTCATAAATTCTGGACTGATTGGAAGCCACTGAACACTGTGAAGGACAAAAATGTTGATTTTCCCTTGGGAAAAAAAAATTGATTTGGGCACTTGGGATGAATGGATTGGGAGAGCAAGTGTGGATATGGAGTGATAAATTAGGAAGATTTGCAAGAGTTTAGGGGAAAAAGAGTGGTAGCCTGGACTGGGGCTGAGGGAGTGAGAATGGAGATCGCGGATGTGTGAGAAACTGTTGAGATTCTGAATATGTAAGTCTTGGGGGCTGATTAGAAATGGGAAGCTATGGTTGAAGACAAGATGTGGAGTAGGAGAATGTATGTATTCATATAACTGATTCTCTTTGCTTTGCAGTAGAAACTAACACAACATTGTAAGGCAACTCTATTCCAGTGAAAATTTTAAAAAGGAATGGGAAGCTAAGCTGCATCAAGAACGAATCTAGGGTTTCCCTGTGTGAGTAAGAACCTGGGTGAATGGTTTGTTGTTCTATTCCTGGATACGAAAACCAGTGGAGGAGGAAGAGATTTGAGGCAGAAGATCAAGGGCTTAAAGTCTCTGGCCTTGCTGAGTTTAGGGCATAGCGGAGTTGAGAGACAGCGGAGTGGAAATACTGTGTTTGCAGTTGGATACTGAGGTCAGGAGCTCAGAAGGTTCGAGTCATCAGCACATAGATAGTACATGAAGCCATGGAAATGGGTGATAAACAAAAGCCAGCATCAGGTTGCATCTGTGAGATCAAAATTCATCAGACATTTTTATGGTTCCAGTGTGGCTTATCGACTGAAAAAGAAATGCACAACCACTTGATAAAAGTTGAGAATTGTGACTTATTTGGCAGACTTTCTGAGGACTCCAGCCTGGGAGGCAGCCTCTCAGACAGCTCTGAGGGACTGCTCCGAAAAGGAAGAGAGCTTGAATATATAGGGGTTTTGGCCACAAAAATTAGGTAGTCAGAATATCAAAAGATAACTGTTAAAGAAAACTGGATATCTCAAGTTAGTGAATTTAGTGCTTTTCTGTGTATGGGAAGATCCCAGAATTTAGGCTCATTGAAAGCAATCCTTTGCTATGTACCTTAATTATCAAGGGCCAGTATCCTGCTTTTCTCCACCCTGAATCCCCTCAGGGTGTACCATTGTGTAGCTTGATGACTGCAGTACCCTTTGTTTACTGAGATGACAAGTGACATTTTTCATCCACAGCTGTTTCTCTCTGGGAAGGCTGGTTTGTGAGGTCACTCCTAAGTGGGGAGAAGGCAGCGGGGCAGTAGGGGGAGAGTGTGGGGGGGTCAGAGTACTCAGCCTTCCCCTCCAACCTGAATTTTCTGTTGGTCTAACCTGCAACCCTCCACCAGGGTTACTCTGGATAAGATTGCACCTCTGTCTTTAGACTTAGTTCTATTTTTTAAAGTCTCCCTTCTGCCATCAGTCCTGAGTCTTCCCCAGAAACCAAGTTAGTGAGGGGATGATGACAGTTACCATGTAACCCAGCTGTTGATCCGGTCAGTTTTTTTTCCTGAAACTTTTGGACCTGTGTTCAAAGCGGGCAGGAAGACAGATGGCTCCAGATAAGAGTTTAGGACTAACAGAAGAGCTTTATTATTTTTAGTTGGAGGATTGTTGCTTTACAATGTTGTGTTACTTTCTGCTGTACAATAGCATGAATCAGCTATACGTATATGTATATCTGTCACGCGAGTGTATGTTCCTCGGTTCTTTGTCTCATCGCAATAAAGATTTGGAGTGACGGACATTAAAGCCCGCTCGGCGTGTCACAGCTCTCGGGTCTTGGATAGACCGTGTTATAGCTCTCAGGTCTCGAAAGGACCATGTTACAGCTCTTAGATAAATCAGTGGTACAGCTCTATTTTATTTAGAAGATAGCAGGAAAATCCATCTTTGAGGCATGGGACACGTCGATCTAAAGACACAAAGAGAAGAGCGCCCCAGCGCAGAGCGGGGAGAGAGAGCGAGCGAGCTAGCTTTGGCTCCTCTGTTTATATGTTTATCTCTCCCTGGGCCTGTCCTATGTAAACTGGGCCAGCCAGGGGTGTTGTTTGTTTTACCTGAGGTCCTCAATCGGGTCCTCAGACCTTCTTTTGTTCTATTTTCCCGGGCTTTTCCCTTCCTTGCCTTTTAGCCACCGCCATTTTGGACTCCTTTTCCCTCTTCCACCTACCTAACATAGCTATATATCCTTCCTCTTGAGTCTCCCACTCCACCTCCATCCCACTCCTCTAGGTCATCACAGAGCACTGAGCTGAGCTCTCTGTGTCATACAGCTAGCTTCCCACTCGCTATCAAATTTTACAAGAGTTTATATGTTAATGCTACTCTCTCAAATCACCCCATCCTCCTCTTCCCACCCTGTGTCGTAGAAGAACTTTAAGTCGAATGAAGATCTTGGTGCAATTTTGTGAGCATTTTGACATCTTGGCATCTGAAATGGTAGTTGTAGGAAACCATGCATTTATTTTAGGCTTATTTGATTCTCTTTCTTACTTAAAATGTTGGTTTTTTTTTTTTTTTAATTTAAAATTAAAAAAAAGAATTGGGGCCACCTCCAGTGGCTTACAGTATCTTCCCTGACCAGGGATTGAACCCAGGCCACCACAATGAAAGCCTGGCATCCTAACCACTAGACCATGAAGATTAAAAAAGGTGTACAACTTGAGAGTTGCAAGTTAAGTTTTATTGGGGACAAAATGAGGACTGCAGCCAGGAGGCAGCATCTCAGAGAGCTCTGAGAGACTGCTCCAAAGAAAACTTAACTCACAACTCTCAAGTTGTACGTCTGTTTTAGTTGACAGTTATGGCGACCAATGAAGCGACCCAGAGTGGACTTCCTTCCTTAGCCTGGACTTCACCAGGAACCCGAGTTTTGGTACCAGCAGTGGCTTCTTGCACCCATCCACCTCCTCGAGGAGTGTAGATGAATTTGGGAAAGTCTCTCCTGGTTGTTGAATCTCCTGTATTGGTTGAGATTCTGAGTTTTATTTGGTGGTGGAGCAGATTACCTGCCCCCTTCCAGTAGGAAAGATACTGGGAGGGTGGTGTGTGTATGAAAATTCCAGGGCATACTCATGCATGATCTAGACACTGAATGGAGCTCAGTTGAAAGATACTGAGATATTCCCACCCAGTCAAAAGATAGTGGGTGTCAGGAGCTGGGGGGGAGGGTGGTGTGGCTGACTGAAAGATGTCAGGGCAATTGCTAACCAGTGGAAAGGTACTGGGTGGGAAAGGGCTCAATTGGGAAAAAAACTGAGAAATACCTGGGGCCTGACTGAAAGATTCCGAGGTTGCTCCATTGTAGGGGACTGAATGGTCTTGGCTGAGTGGTTAAGTCAGAGACTGATCTGACACTTTCCCTCAGTTTGACTGCCATTACAGAATTTGTCAGGATAAAAGTGAGGAGAATCCAAAGAAAAGGGACCCGACTCCTCCCTGCCTGTTTCAGTCTTCTTAGGTGACCGAGAAATTTACAGGAGTGGAGGAGGCCTAGCCCACATACTGTGCAGTGGTCCCATATGGAAACCCATTCATTAATTAAAGTACTTGCTTGGCCAGGGGTCGCACAGAAGAACTGGCCATTCAGCAACGTGAGGAGCCACGGTGGTCTTAGATTGCCAAAGGCAGAATCTGAGTCGCGTAAGAGGAGCTGAAATGATTCTGGGATGACTCCTGGAGGAGTTAAGCTCACAAATAGCACATGGGCCCACTACACAAGTTCACTAGTGATTTTATCCCTGACAAATTCAGCTTAAAATGGGAAACAAAAATCTCTCAAAAACAGAAACAAAGGGGTGTCAGAAAGCCAGCTTCTGACTAACAGTCTAGCAAGATTCATACAATACATACGGAGCTCATACTGGCAAGTACCTAGTTAATTGGAGAAATTATACTAAAAGAGATTTCAATCTAAAATGGCCAAATTGGGGTTCTTTTGGTATTCCAAAGTTGATGTTTTTGTGTGCACAGTTAGAAAAGGCCGGCTGTGCTTACTTTGGTATCTAGAAGCTTCTAAAAGAGGAATTAATAGAGAAACTTCTTTGCAGGAAACCAACAAGAAATTGCTTGAAACTGTATCAGAACTAAAAAAAGGCTGCTAGCCCTGACTCTGCCAGGTCACAGATCTAGTGGAACTGGGAAGTCACATTTGGCATTTATGCTGTTTGGCTTTTGATTTCTGAGCATCACTTTACCAATTTTTGGGGACACTCTTGCCACTTGGATTTGATTTCTGGGCATCATTTTGCCTTTTTTTTTTTTTTTCCCATTTGGAGTGTGACTCCTGGCTGGTGAAGTTCTGGTTTGGTTTGGTTTTGTTGGTCTGTTTTGAGCACACAGACATCTGGTACAAGCTGCTGGAGTTAATATGGGAATTCCTCACTCTAAGGTTCCACGCTCCATCTGGGAACCCCTTGGAGAAAAAAGTGTTTTTTTTTCCTGGTCAATCAATAGCTATGATCCAATGACAAGAAAAATGGCCTAAAAATATTAGATCTTTATTGACATTGGGTAGGAAAATGGACTGAAGTTTCCCCTATGTCCAGGACTTCCTCCTGTATCTCTTTAAGAATTCTTGCCTTGAGGAAATAACTTCTCCTATACCTTTATACCGGAAGCATCACTACGAACAAAGCTAATGGAAGTGATGGAATTCCAGCTGAGCTATTTAAAATCCTGGAAGATGATGCTGTGAAAGTGCTGCACTCAATATGCCAGCAAATTTGGAAAACTCAGCAGTGGCCACAGGACTGGAAAATGTCAGTTTTCATTCCCATCCCAAAGAAAGGCAATGCCAAAGAACTGTCTCTTATACACATCTAGATGTGTATAAGAGACAGCTGTTTAGCTGCCCCAATCCCTAGGTATGCCCCCTCCAAAGGGGAGCTATCTTTATAGTTTTCAGATGACTAAGAGAAGACAAAAAGCACGGTTTCATAGTCTATCCAGATATTTGCTATGGGGCAAATAAATGCTCTGCATGTGAAGTGTGACTCTCTGTCATCTCTGTGTGCTCCCAATCTGTACTTCTAAAAATTCTTAGGGAGCAGAGATGCTATTTATAAGATATTTTGTGGCATAGAAGAAGTGATGAATCTTTATTCCATAAGAGATAAACACTTGGCCCAGCAGCAGCCAGGTTGATGTGTCACGCTATGTCTCATGATGGAAGAGAATCGAGGAGCAGAAAAGCAGATAGGATATGCAATTCCTTCTTCTTTGTCGTTCATCCATTAATTCGACAAATACTTATGGCACCCTGACTCTGCCGTAGGCATTGTTGCTGGAAACCTGGATGCAGTGGCAAAGAACTCTATTTTTCTGGAGCTTAAAGTTTTTCTGAGAAATCAGGTGTTTTCTACCTAGGTCAGAGGACAGAGAGAGGAGTTAAGAGATAGCTAGATTTGTCGCAATCTATGAATTCCTCCAAAGAAGTATAAAAGAATTATAAAAATAGAAGGCTAGTAGCATTTTATGCTAAATTAGCCTGATGTAAGCTCAGTGGTAAAAGATCTGCCTGCCAATGCAGAAGATGCGGGTTTGATCCCTGGGTCGGGAAGATCCCCTGGAGAAGAAAATGGCAACCCACACCAATATTCTTGCCTGGGAAATCCCGTGGACAGAGGAACCTGGCGGGTTCTCTGCGACAGTTCATGGGGTCGCAAAAGAGTTAGACATGATTTAGCAACTCCAAAATGACAAACAAATAAAAAAGGAAGGTTATATTAACCCTAGGAGAGATCTAACTGGACCACAGGAAAAGAATTAAGAATGATACATAACAAATTTTTCTTAAGAAATTCTGGGAGTATGTCAGGGTATGTTTTTAAAGTCAGTTTTAATGTTGCAACTACAAATACACAACTTCTTCCTAGCTTATTTCTTAAAAAAATGTTTTTATGTGGACCATTTTTAAAGTCTTTATTGAATTTGTTAAAATATTGCTTTTGTTTTATATTTTGGTTTCTTGGCTATCAATCAGGTAGGACCTTATCTCTCAGACCAGGGATCAAACCCGCACCCCTGGCATTGGAAAGTGAAGTCTTAACCAGTGGACCACCAGGGAAGTTCCTTTTCCTAGCTTATCTGTGATTGTACCTGCAGAAAGCCAGAGTGGATACTCTAGTCTGTTTGGATGGCAAGATCAGAGAGGGAGGAACCCATTCATCTCTCCCCTCCTCACACACAGAACATCTACTTCCGTAAAACAGGGAGCACACCTCCCAAGCCCCCACAGATACAGGAGGGCTGCACGGGGCTGAGCTGATGGCTGAAACCAAAGAAGCCCCAGACCTGTGGCTGAAGCAGCTGCATGAGCCATAAATTGTTTGTAGAAGCAGCCCTCGTGGCTGTCTAAGGGGAGGGGGCAACAGGGCAGCCACAGTCAGGACTGATTTCCCTTTGCTTTCTCCATCCGGCTCAGAGTTGCAGGATTCTAGGTTCTTCTCCAGAGAAGGCAATGGCACCCCACTCCAGTACTCTTGCCTGGAAAATCCCATGGACGGAGAAGCCTGATAGGCTGCAGTCCATGGGGTCGCTGAGTTGGACATGACTGACTTCACTTTCACGCGTTGGAGAAGGAAATGGCAACCCACTCCAGCGTTCTTGCCTGGAGAATCACAGGGACGGGGGAGCCTGGTGGGCTGCCGTCTCTGGCGTCCCACAGAGTCAGACACGACTGAAGCGACTTAGCAGCAGGAGCAGCAGCAGATTCTTTTCTGGAGACAGAAATACAAAAGCTGGGCTTCTTTTGGATTCCTTTAGTCAGGGCAGGGCAGGCAAGCTCCCTTCCTCTTTGTGTGTGGTTCTACTCTTAGGCTGATTTCCATTTCCGAGAGAGCACTGAAGGTCCTCAGCCTCGTGTGGCTGATAAAGCATCCCTTCCCTAGGTCTCTTCTCCTGTTGGTCTTTATGGCATCGTATATGTCTAATGAGCTGACTCTTTGGAAAAGACCCTGATGCTGGGAAAGAGGGAATGCAAGAGGAGAAGGGGATGGCAGAGGATGAGATGATTAATGGTATTACTGACTCAACGGACATGAATTTGAGCAAACTCTGGGAGGTAGTGGAGGACAGAGGAGCCTGACATCCTGCAGTTCATGGGGCTGCTGAGTCAGACATGACTTAGCAAGAGAACTACTACAGCAACATTTATTTTCACAGGTGAGAGAAAGCAGCGCTGTGCATTTGTCTCAGCTTCATTTTCCTCCCTTGCAGATTACAAATAAAAACCTTGGTAATCAAGTGGGGTCCCATGCCTGTCCCCAAGGGAGGGCCATACACCACATGTGGCTGTCTCCTTCTGGACATTTTGGTCTCATTGCCTGAGAAGGACCTTCCCTCAATATTTAAACATGTTCCCTTGTCCCTCCTATCACATCATCTTTTAGTTCTTGATGTCTCTCACTACCGGAAGTCGACTGTTCATTTATTCGTTACTTGTCTATTGACGGTCTTCTCCAACAGAATGGGATCCTTATGGGAAAGGAGACTTGAACTGCCTGATTTAATCTCCTGCCTGTGCCTACAAAGGTGTCTGTCACATAGTGGGTGCTCATCATCACCCAGTCACTTCCTGGGTGCCTCAGCAGGAAAGAACCCACCTGCCAGTGCGGGAGATGAAGGAGACACAGATTTGATCCCTGGGTCAGGAAGATCCTGTGGAGGAAGGCATGACAACCCACTCCAGTATTCTTGCCTGGCAAATCTCATGGACAGAGGAGCCTGGTGGGCTACAGTGCATGGGGTCCCAAAGAGCTGGACACGACTGAGTACGCACGTGTGCACACCAATTACCCATCTGCTCGTGACCCTTCACTTTTTCCCATCTTAGAGGGAGTTAAGGTCTTGTATTTCGATAACCTACAAGGCCCTCCAAGCTCCATCTCTCAAGCACCACTTGCCTCTCAAGTACCACCTCTCTGAGCTCGCGTTCTTTCTTACTCCACTCTGGTCAGACTGGTCGGGTCATTAAACACTGGGCANTATTGACGGTCTTCTCCAACAGAATGGGATCCTTATGGGAAAGGAGACTTGAACTGCCTGATTTAATCTCCTGCCTGTGCCTACAAAGGTGTCTGTCACATAGTGGGTGCTCATCATCACCCAGTCACTTCCTGGGTGCCTCAGCAGGAAAGAACCCACCTGCCAGTGCGGGAGATGAAGGAGACACAGATTTGATCCCTGGGTCAGGAAGATCCTGTGGAGGAAGGCATGACAACCCACTCCAGTATTCTTGCCTGGCAAATCTCATGGACAGAGGAGCCTGGTGGGCTACAGTGCATGGGGTCCCAAAGAGCTGGACACGACTGAGTACGCACGTGTGCACACCAATTACCCATCTGCTCGTGACCCTTCACTTTTTCCCATCTTAGAGGGAGTTAAGGTCTTGTATTTCGATAACCTACAAGGCCCTCCAAGCTCCATCTCTCAAGCACCACTTGCCTCTCAAGTACCACCTCTCTGAGCTCGCGTTCTTTCTTACTCCACTCTGGTCAGACTGGTCGGGTCATTAAACACTGGGCGTGCCAAGAAGATGCCTTTCTCACGCTCTTACACCTGCTGTCCGCTTGCCTGGAGCCCTCTGACCTGGCGCATCCATGGGGTTGTTTCTTCGTTGCTTCATATCTTTATCTGATGTCTTCCTTCCCTTCCTATCACAGCCGTTAGTCCCTTGCTGGCATTTCCCCTCTTCCTTCCTTTATTTTCCTCCTTGGCACTTAACATAATCTAACCTGNTTCATTGGAAGGACTGATGCTGAAGCTGAAACTCAGCTACTTTGGCTACCTGATGGGAAGAACTGACTCATTTGAAAAGACCCTGATGCTGGGAAAGATTGAAGGCGGGAGAAGGGGAAGACAGAGGATGAGATGGTTGGATGGCATCAACAACTCAAAGGTCATGAGTTTGAGTAAGCTCTGGGAGTTGCTGATGGACAGGAAGGCCTGGCATGCTGCAGTCCACGGGGTCACAAATAGTCGGACATGACTGAGCTACTGAACTAACTGATACCTTTATATCAGAGCTCTCTGGATCACTTGTCTAGACCATCTCTAATTCCTGAAACCAAAAGGAAAAAAAAAAAAAAGAGGGAAACAAAGCCTTTTACAATCTTATTTCAACCATCATTTACAACTAGGGAGTTTTGTATTGTGAAATCTGATTCATAATTAAGTTTGGAAAACAAAGCTATAGGGTCTCTTGCTTCTATTTGGATATATGTATGTCTCTGTGTGTCTCTGTTTTTTGGATAATATTGCTGATTGCTGAGAAAAAAAAAGAGGGAAACAAAGCCTTTTACAATCTTATTTCAACCATCATTTACAACTAGGGAGTTTTGTATTGTGAAATCTGATTCATAATTAAGTTTGGAAAACAAAGCTATAGGGTCTCTTGTGTCTATTTGGATATATGTATGTCTCTGTGTGTCTCTGTTTTTTGGATAATATTGCTGATTGCTGAGATCAGTTTGTAAATGAGCTCTAATCTAATTGGCATTAAAAAAAAAAAGTAAGCGCTTACAAATCAAATAATTCTAAATACAAGAGAAATTAACCTAAATGAATTTCAGGTTCATGTGAACTGGGAAATATTTAGTATTAAGTACCTGATATTAATGTTTGCTTGTTGATTTAACTAATATATACATTCTAAGTAATTAACATTAAGCAGAATATTTTCATTGTTTAGGAATGTCTGTCTAAAATAATCTCTCCAGATTGGGGTAACCTGAATTTCTAAGGGTTGTGCTAAACTAAGTGTTGGAAGTTTGTTGAATAGCTAGGTCATTTCCAAATAAAATAAGATTTTGAAACATTTACTGCTGAACACTAATTTCCTCTTACAGAGAAACTAAAGAGATTTGGGACTAAAAATGAATGATGTTTGGTGCCATCCTAAAATGTTCTCTCTAGGAAAGCAAAGGTTTTAGAAATTATCACTGGTATTTATGCTCACCAATCTATAAAATGCTAATATAAAAGTCAGTTCTTGGTTGCTTAAGGAAAGTAGGAACTGTGTTTTTGGTAAAGAAGGTATAAGGAATGAAATTGCATTTTGTGAACGGAAAAGGAAGTAAGCCTGACTTACAGGTGGCTTTTTAGGATGGAAGAACAAAGTAATCGGTACAGAAAGTGATAAGAAGGCTTGTGAAAAGTCAACCATGAGAAAGAATTTTTTCATGGTTTAAAATAAGTTTAAAATAATTTTAAGTTTAACTTTTAAAGAAAGTGAAAGTGAGTGAAGTCACTCAGTCATGTCTGACTCTTTGCAACCCCGTGGACTGTAACCTACCAGGCTCCTCTGTCCATGGGATTTTCCAAGCAAGAATACTGGAGTGGGTTGCTGTTAAAGTAGGCTGGTGCCAAAACTTGAATTTAGCTTTTCTCTCTGTTAAGATGACACCTTTTCTTCAGATGTTGAACTGCCTTTGATAATAGATTTAAGTTTCTTTATCTCCTCAATGATCTGTTCTGAAATCCTTTTTTGTTACTTTGGCTAAGTGAATAGCTACTGTTTCACAATGACCTAGAGTAGTATCTGACTGAGTGTTCTAAACCTTTTTGACATTTGGTGACAAAACTTCCTAAATCATTCTAATGAAGATTTGTAGCTAAATTTGGGATGCTTCAGAGGGCCCCTGAAAGGGCCCAAAAAGACGTTTACACTCTTTAGATGTTACACTAATGTTACTCTTTAGATGTTAGGTTCATTTTGTATACAGAATTACTTGGGAAATGTTGTCAGGTGAGTAACAAGTCTCAGGTTATACTGTATGGTTAATGTTACTAATATAGATATCCTAGAAACTGTATGGAGTTCCTAAAATTCTGATATATTTGGATAAAATGTTATCAGTCATAATTCTAGTTACTATCTCAAAATATTGTCACAGCACTAACCAAGTTCTACAAAAATGCTTCCTCTTCAAGAAGATTTATAGAAAGGACTTTTGGATAAATACCAGTTTCTGACCTGGGTAAGGATTCTAATGGAAAACCTAATGACTTTACAAAGGTTAACAAAAGGACTAAATGAGCTGGTGAATATGCTTATAATTTTTATGATTTCTATCTGAAAAATTACTGATTTGAATCTGTGTAAGAAACATCTTACATCTTTTTCCAGATGTAAGAAAAAGCTTCCCCTCACACTAACTATGACAGTAATTTGGAAAAATTATATTTTATAAACAAATAGAAACTTTTACCTTTTCTTTCTACCTGAACCCTCCAGATATTGGAAACTCTTAGTCTTCCAATAACTTTATTAGATGAGTTAGGTAGGTTGTCTCACTAACAGGTACAGAAATCTTAAGAAATTTTGGAGACCTTGAAAAGGGAGGAATTCACTTATATCTGTTAGGCAAAATATGTGATAAGCCTTTGGCGTGACTTTCCTAGCCCTGTTCTAGTTTCCTAGAACTTTTATTTTAAAAGTTCAAGTCTACTGAGACCAGATCCATATAAAAAACAAATCTAAATTGGGTTATATTTGGTAAAAATGATGGTGATTGTAGGGAGAAAAAGATGTTTCGGTTCAGTTAAGTTCAGTCACTCAGTCATGTCTGACTCTTTGCGACCCCATGGATTGCAGCACGCCAGGTTTCCCTATCCATCAACCAACTCCTGGAGTTTGCTCAAACTCATGTCCATCGAGTCGTTGATGCCATCCAACCATCTCATTCTCTGTCATCCCCTTCTCCTCCCGCCTTCAATCTTTCCTAGCATCAGAGTCTTTTCCAGTGAGAAGACTTTCCCATCAGTCTTTGTATCAGGTGACCAAAGTATTGGAGTTTCAGCTTCAGCATCAGTCCTTCCAATAAATATTCAGGACTGTTTTCCTTTAGTCCTGATTTCCATNCTCCCGCCTTCAATCTTTCCTAGCATCAGAGTCTTTTCCAGTGAGAAGACTTTCCCATCAGTCTTTGTATCAGGTGACCAAAGTATTGGAGTTTCAGCTTCAGCATCAGTCCTTCCAATAAATATTCAGGACTGTTTTCCTTTAGTCCTGATTTCCATTGAATATTCAGGACTCAACATTCAGAAAAATGTTTCAATGAATGTTAAATCCCAGTTTGTTAATGGGTCTGTATCTAAGACTCATTTCCTGGACAGTTCTTTGCTGTTAGGGTATATTAATGTACAATTTAATTAAATTATTAAAGGACACTCTAGGTTTGTTTCTGAAGCTTATCTCAGTAATCTATCTTTGGATGAAGATCAGATGCCTCACGCATGACCGGCAACCAAGACTGGAAAAAGATATAATTTAAGGAACAGTCTCCAACCTGGATGGAAGGACCTTTCTATCAGGTACTCTTAACTAGTTCATGCCCAGTGAAACTGAAGGAGAATTGACTCTTGGCTTAACTCTCACTTCTAAATGCCTCTAAGCTGGACTGGTCTATAGAGAGGCCTGCTGATCTCAAACTCACCTTAAAACGAGGCTCAAAAAGAAGAAACTGCACTACATTAGGAGAAGAAGATGACATCAGAAGTAGACAGCTTGCTCAAGATGCTGATCTGACTTGTATGATCACTTATAATATTTTCTTGATTCCTTGGACCTATGCCTATCAGTCAAATGTTTTCTATCATGGACACAACTCTATGCTAGTTTAAAACTCAATCCAATTGTTGGGTTGTGGCCAATAACCTGTCTAGTACTTCTGTTTTACCTTGGTGGATTTTTGTCCTCCAGGGCTCTGATTGCATATCCCCTAGGAAATTTATTCTAGNCTCTTTGGATGAAGATCAGATGCCTCACGCATGACCGGCAACCAAGACTGGAAAAAGATATAATTTAAGGAACAGTCTCCAACCTGGATGGAAGGACCTTTCTATCAGGTACTCTTAACTAGTTCATGCCCAGTGAAACTGAAGGAGAATTGACTCTTGGCTTAACTCTCACTTCTAAATGCCTCTAAGCTGGACTGGTCTATAGAGAGGCCTGCTGATCTCAAACTCACCTTAAAACGAGGCTCAAAAAGAAGAAACTGCACTACATTAGGAGAAGAAGATGACATCAGAAGTAGACAGCTTGCTCAAGATGCTGATCTGACTTGTATGATCACTTATAATATTTTCTTGATTCCTTGGACCTATGCCTATCAGTCAAATGTTTTCTATCATGGACACAACTCTATGCTAGTTTAAAACTCAATCCAATTGTTGGGTTGTGGCCAATAACCTGTCTAGTACTTCTGTTTTACCTTGGTGGATTTTTGTCCTCCAGGGCTCTGATTGCATATCCCCTAGGAAATTTATTCTAGGTGAGAGTTCAGTCCCGTTCTGTCTATTCATGACATTACTAGATGGGATCCTCTCACCTGGCCAATTAATAATACCTGCTCTGATGTTCAGAGAAGGCAATGGCACCACACTCCAGTACTCTTGCCTGGAAAATCCCATGGATGGAGGAGACTGGTAGGCTGCAGTCCATGCAATTGTGAAGAGTCGGACACAACTGAGTGACTTCACTTTTATGCATTGGAGAAAGAAATGGCAACCCACTCCAGTGTTCTTGCCTGGAGAATCCCATGGACAGAAGGAGCCTGGTGGGCTGCCATCTATAGGGTCACACAGAATCAGAAATGACTGAAGTGACTTAGCAGCAGCAGCAGCAGCTCTGATGTTGGCAATAGATTTTTCTCTTAGGGTCACTCAAACTCAATCAGAGTGACAAGCTAAGTCTCAATCAAAAAACAAACAAACAAACAAATAACGAAAAACAACTAACCTCTCATCTATTAGAAGGAAAATTCCCACAATTATGGGATGGATCTATATGGTTAACACCAGGCTATGATCATTTAAGTTTAAAAGCTTCTCTATGTTGGGAACAATTAAATCATACTAAAAATGATCAACCTGGTAATATCATGAGACAAGGACAGGTGCTTTATGAACTATGCCTATTATTACCCTTAGAGAGAATGATTGTTATGGAACTCAGTGGATTTGTGACACTAATTTATGGCCTTGACATCTACAGGAATGGATATAAGGGTGTAGCCTGGGATTCTCATGAATTTAAGGTCATACATGTTAGCAAATTAGAGGTAACCCCAACCAATCTACCATTGGCATGTTCCCAGTTGGTCAAAGATCTGTATTCTGCTGGTATGACCATTTATCAGCTTTTTTGGTGTGTGCCTTCATTGGGGTTGGAGGATGTAAATGGGAGTATAAGAAGCCTTAACAACTTTCATAAACTTTAAATGATAGTAACCAGATTACTAGCCTATTGAATTCTATGATGAGAATTTTCCTTCGTCTTTCATCATAGAGAAATTTCTCTATGATGAGAAAGGCAGTGCTACGCAACAGCAAGGCCCTTGACACCTTACAGCATCTCAGGGAAATATCTGTGCTATAGTTCAAAGTAAATGCTGTATTTTCAAACCCAATAAATCCTTTAATGTAACACATTTGATGAACCATATGAAAAATCCTGCTTTAAGTGACCCATTCCCTAATCTTGATGATCTTTTAAACTGGTTTGGTGTGGGAGGCTCATGGTAGAAATATTTACTTTTAATACCACTAATGTTATTAACTATACTATTTGTATTTTGCTTGTTTCACAAGATTATTGTTTCTTGTATTACCAAGTGTATGACTGAGCCTCCAATGTAAATAATGATGACTAGACTTGAAGAAGCAGTTGATCAAATATATATCTCAATGTATGATTAATGATTGTAATAGTGTAACTCTAGATATGGGAAGATGCAATGAAAGGAAACACTCTACTGGACCATACCTAGACGACAGGTGTCTATTTTGACTATTAAGACCTAGTCCAGTAACAGCACGCTGAGTGGCCTATCAACAGAAACTCTTCAGAACGGGGACAAAGCCTTGTATGTTGGCCTTTCGCCGCTGCTGCTTTGGCACAGTCTCTCTGAGCTCTCTGAGATGCTGCCTCCTGGGCTGCTGTTCTCATCTTACCCCAAATAAAACTTAACTCGCAACTCTCAAGCTGTACATCTTTTTTAGTCACCAGCCACCAGGGAAGTCCTAAAATTTTTTAAAAACTATATATTTATGGTAAAAAAAAAAAATTCAGTGTAGAAGAATATAAGTGAAAAATAGAAATTCTTTTTCTTCCTCTCCATTAAAAAAAAAAAAAAGCTGGTTCCATTGCTCATCCTGTTACATTTTGTTTTAAATTCAAGTTTGATTGGGTTCAGCAAGTTGGGGTGATTCACTCTTGGGTTTCGTTGTGGCAGCTGTTTGCCATGAATGAATATCTCGCTTGTCCCAGGGGTCTTCCATGCGGCCTCTCCAGGCAGCACCTGGGAGAACAGTCAGATCTTTTCATTCTTGGGCAGGAGGTGGCGTGCCCTGAGGACAGGCAGCTGCCTCCCTGTGGGAGGGGAAGGAGCAGGTGGGGCAAGAGGCCACATGCCACCAAATCCCTTGCAAATTTTCCTCCTTCCTCAGCCCAAGGCTGNGGCCTCTCCAGGCAGCACCTGGGAGAACAGTCAGATCTTTTCATTCTTGGGCAGGAGGTGGCGTGCCCTGAGGACAGGCAGCTGCCTCCCTGTGGGAGGGGAAGGAGCAGGTGGGGCAAGAGGCCACATGCCACCAAATCCCTTGCAAATTTTCCTCCTTCCTCAGCCCAAGGCTGCCAACCGGGCTGAATACCACAGGGAGATTTTTTCCACTGTGAACAACTGTCCCGGGACAGCAAGCTGGGATCACATTTCAGGAATCTTGTGTTGCCCTTGAGAAGCTGTGTGGACGGCTGTCAAGTATGTATAGGGGATAAGAAGGCTCCAAAGAGAGATGATGAGTCAGGAGGCATGGGGTGAAAGGGGCGCCTTCTGTGGGGGTGGGGACAGCCTGACCCTTCCAGGCTTCCCTTCAGCTTTTCATGGAAGAGAATGATCAAACTAACTCACATTTTAAAGATTTACTTTTTGTTTTATTTAATCTTCCTTTTCCTTTCCTTTGAAATTTTTTTCATTTTAATTCAGTTTCCAATCCAGTTTGCAATATAGTATTGTGAAGTTGATTTATCTGCAATGATCAATTGAAATTCATGGAACATATAACAATATTGTTGTGCTTATTTTCTTTCCTAATGTTATTTGACTCTGAAACAACATTAGTTATTAATACTTTCATTCCCAGCATGAGCTGTCTCAATTTTTTTAAATCACACATGTCATATATGAATACCTCTTAGTATAATATTCAGATAACCCCCATTTTCTCATTTGAGGGCATTTTACAGTTTACAAAGTGTATTCACAATTATTCTCTCATGTGATTTTTACTAGAAGGTGTTCTCAGCTAATGGTCCATATCTGCATATTTTTGAAAGACTCTGGGAGAACAGCCCTGGGAGGCAGACTTTTCTAGAGCAAGTGTGGACAGGAGAGATGGAGGAAGAGGGAGAAGGTGGCTGCCTGGATATGGGAAGGCAGAGAACAAATCCGGTCTAGTTCCCTATCTAGTTCAATGAATTTAGGAGGCTCTGCATGGTCCCCAAGCCTAGTCCCACCCCTTTGTTACAGTCACCCACCCCATCAAATCAGGGGACTTCTAGATCCCATACCTGTGGAAGGATATCCTGATTTGGTGACCAAGGGTGTGACACGGGTTCAAGGAGGCAGCCACCTAGAATTAAACAATAAAACCCAAACAACAGACCCTGGGGAATGGTGTGACTACCCCAAGCCCGCAGCCTGCCCTCCCATCTTCCTTCACGCCCTCTCTTCTCTCCCTTCTTCCCTTCCTCCCTACCTCCTGTCTCCCCACTATGCAGCCCATCCTCTTTACAGCCAAACCACCAGCTAAGATGGCTCTTCTCCATTCCCCCCATCCGCTTGAGTGCTATTTTATGTGCCTTTGAGTTATTTAAGTCAGTCCTTGGAACTCATTTTATCCACACTTCATCTTCATAATAAACATGTTGACATGCCGCTCAACATGCAGGGTCTCCCCGGCTCAGAGTGCCACCAGATCAGTCCTATATGCAGGAAACAATGATGCCATTTCCCTCTTCCCAGAATGCCTCTAAGCCCTACATGCCAGAACTTTTTAGATTAAATCTCTCTGCTCCTCAATTCAGTTCAGTTCAGTTCAGTTGCTCAGTTGTGTCTGACTCTGCGACCTCATGAACTGCAGCATGCCAGGCCTCCCTGTCCATCACCAACTCCCTGAGTCCACCCAAACCCATGTTCATTGAGCCAGTGATGCCATCCAACCATCTCATCCTCTGTCATCCCCTTCTCCTCCTGCCCTCAATCTTTCCCAGCATCAGGATCTTTTCAAATGAGTCAGCTCTTCGCATCAGGTGGCCAAAGTATTGGAGTTTCAGCTTCAACATCAGTCCTTTCAGTGAACACCCAGGACTGATCTCCTTCAGAATGGACTGGTTGGATCTCCTTGCAGTCCAAGGGACTCTCAAAAGTCTTCTCCAACACCACAGTTCAAAAGCATCAATTCTTCGGCACTCAGCTCTCTTCATAGTCCAACTCTCACATCCATACATGACCACAGGAAAAACCATAGCCTTGACTAGAAGACCTTTGTTGGCAAAGAAATGTCTCTGCTTTTTAATATGCTGTCTAGGTTGGTCATACCTTTCCTTCTAAGGAGTAAGCATTTTTTAATTTCATGGCTGCAATCACCATCTGCAGTGATTTTGGAGCCCAGAAAAATAAAGTCAGCCACTGTTGCCACTGTTTCCCAGTCTATTTCCCATGAAGTGATGGGACCAGATGCCATGATCTTCATTTTCTGAATGTTGAGCTTTAAGCCAACTTTTTCACTCTCCTCTTTAACTTTCATCAAGAGGCTCTTTAGCTCTTCTTCACTTTATGCCATAAAGATGGTGTCATCTGCATATCTGAAGTTATTGATATTTTCCCCAGCAATCTTGATTCCAGCTTGTGCTTCTTCCAGCCCAGCATTTCTCATGATGTACTTTGCATATAAGTTAAATAAGCAGGGTGACAATATACAGCCTTGACGTACTCCTTTTCCTGTTTGGAACCAGTCTGTTGTTCCATGCCCAGTTCTAACTGTTGCTTCCTGCCTGCATACAGATTTCTCAAGAGGCAGGTCAGGTGGTCTGGTATTCCCATTTCTTGAAGAATTTTCCACAGTTTATTGTGATCCACACAGTTAAAGGCTTTGGCATAGTCAGTAAAGCAGAAATAGATGTTTTTCTGGAACTTTCTTGCTTTTTCAATGATCCAGCAGATGTTGGCAATTTGATCTCTGGTTCCTCTGCCTTTTCTAAAACCAGCTCCTGGCCCATCTCATAAGTTCTTCAGCAAATAGAAGATAAGTTAGCAGTCAAAATGGAAACATTATGGACCTGTTGGAAATGATTGAACTCTACCAAACTACAGAAAAATCAATTTCTGAAATACCATCTCATGTTTGTGGAATATATTATTTCTCTTGGATTACATATTGGAGGCTTTTTGCATCCAACTGTGTAAATCAGATGTGACCAAAAACACTCTCCTGGGTGTTACCTCTACTCTGAACACTTCACTACATTACTTTGCTTTTTTTAAATAAAAATTTTATTGATTGATTTGTTGACGTTTAGATGACTTACACTGTTGTGTTATTTTAAGGACTACAGCGAAGTGATTCAGTTCTATATACATATATACCTATACCTGTTCTTTTTCAGATTCTTTTCCATTATAGATTATTACAAAACATTGACTATAGTTCCCTGTGCTATACAGTAGGTCCTTGTTGTTTATTTTATTTATAGTAGTTGCACTTCTTAATCCCAAACTGCTAATTCATCCCTCCTCTACCATTCTCCTTTGGTAACCATAAGTGTTTCCTATATCTGTGAGTCTATTTCTGTTTTGTAAAAAAGTTCATTTGTATCATTTTTTAGATTCCACATATGTGATATCATAAATATTTGTACACTTTTGACATCAGATACATGGTTTTCCGACACATTGATCAATTTTGGGATACCAGCTGAGTGTCCTGTGCCAAGTGGCATGCAGGATCTTAGTTCCCTGACCAGGGGTTGAACCCAGGCCCTTGGCAGTGAGTGTGAGTCAAAGCCACAAGACTGCCAGCGAATTCCTGAGTGCTCCACTATTTAACTCAATTCTGATGCTATCTACTTGGAGGTAGTGTCATATCTGACAGGTTTAGAACTCAATCCCAGAAGACTGCACCCACATTAGATGCCAACAGCAAGGACAGGTTACTTATGTTTCTGAACCAAATGTCTATAAATTGGAAGTTCCCATGATCTTCTCTCCAGTTCAGTCACTCAGTCGTGTCTGACTCTTTGCAACCCCATGGACTGCAGCACGCCAGGCCTCCCTGTCCATCACCAACTCTCAGAGTTTACTCAAACTCATATCCATTTAGTCGGTGATGCCATCCAACCATCTCATCCTCTGCTGTCCCCTTCTCCTCCCACCTTCAATCTTTCCTAGAATCATAGTCTTTTCAAATGAGTCAGGTCTTCCCATCAGGTGGCCAAAGTATGGGAGTTTCAGGGTCAGTATCAGTCCTTCCAATGAATACTCAGGACTGACTTCCTTTAGGATGGACTGGTTGGATCTCCCTGCAGTCCAAGGGACTCTCAAGAGTCTTCTCCAACACCACAGTTCAAAAGCATCAATTCTTCGGCACTCAGCTTTCTTCACAGTCCAACTCTCACATCCATACATGACTACTGGAAAAACCATAGCCTTGACTAGAAGACCTTTGTTGGCAGAGTAATGTCTCTGCTTTTGAATATGCTATATAGGTTGGTCATAACTTTTCTTCCAAGGAATAAGCATCTTTTAATTTCATGGCTACAGTCACCATCTGCAGTGATTTTGGAGCTGTCTCTTGGTTGTTTCCCCATCTATTTGCCAAGAAGTGATGGGACCAGATGCCATGATCTTAGTTTTTTGAATGTTGAATTTTAAGGCACTTTTTCACTCTCCTCTTTCATTTTCATCAAGAGGCTCTTTAAGTTTCCCAGGTTAGCGATAGCCAAATTCTGAATTTCCCCGAGATTCAGAAAGCAAGAGTGAAGCAATGCCCGTAGCTCCCTGGCAGTCCTTTTGCAGACAGCTATGGTGACAAACAAATGCAGAGATGTCTTTGTGGTTCTAAGTAGTTTACATTCCTCTGCTCTACATACAACTCTTTTTCCTAATTGATGGTCCTTCCCTGGTGGCTCAGATGGTAAAGAATCTGCCTGCAATGCAGGAGACCCAAATTTCATCCATGTGTCAGGAAAATCCCCTGGAGAAGGGAATGGCCACCTACTCCAGTATTCATGCCTGAGGAATTCTGTGGACAGAGAAGACTGGTGGGCTACAGTCCACAGGGTCACAAAGAGTCAGACATGACTAAGTGATTAACACTTTCCCTTTAACATGACCAACTGCAGCTCCAGATCTACAACAGGTACTCTACTGTGAACCCACAGATACCAGAGCCACACTGATACCTATGAGCTTGCCATCTGTGGTCACACTTAGGCAGCTGGATGGGGTTGGTTTGGGGATTTTCTGGATAGTGACTCCTCCCAGTTTCCTTTCAGAATTTAGTTCCCCAGCTTGTCTAGTTCTTATATCTCCATTTTGCCATAATACTCATGGTGGTAAGTGTGATGTGAGGGGCTAAAATGTCACTTAAAATTGCTTTTCCCAATCTGCCTGTTGTTGCTATAATAGTCATGATTTGGTATTTAATAAAGAAGACAATTAAAATNTCTTTTCACAGCTATTTGTAAGGCCTCTTATGACAGCCATTTGCTTTTTTGCATTTCCTTTTCCATGGCGATGGTCTTGATCACTGCCTCCTGTCCATTGTCACGAACCTCTGTCCATAGTTCATCAGACACTGTCTATCAGATCTAATCCCTTGAATTTCTCACTTCAACTGTATAGTTGTCAGGGATTTGATTTAGGTCATACATGAATGGTCTAGTGGTTTTCCCTAATTTCTTCAATTTAAGTCTGAATTTGGCAATAAGCAGTTCATGATCTGAGCCATAGTCACCTCCCAGTCTTGTTTTTGCTGACTGTATAGAGCTTCTCCATCTTTGACTGCAAAGAATATAATCAATCTGATTTTGGTGTTGACCATCTGGTGATGTTCATGTGTAAGGTCTCTTGCGTTGTTGGAAGAGGGTGTTTGCTATGACTAGTGCGTTCTCTTGGCAAAACTCCGTTAGCCTTTGCCTTGCTTCATTCTGTACTGCAAGGCCAAATTTGCCTGTTACTCCAGGTGTTTCTTGACTCCCTACTTTTGCATTCCAGTCCCCTATAATGAAAAGGACATCTTTTCTGTGTGTTAGTTCTAGAAGGTCTTGTAGATCTTCATAGAATCGTTTAAATTAACTTCAGCTTCTTCAGCATGATTGGTTGGGGCATAGACTTGGATTACTGTGATATTGAAATGTTTGCCTTGGAAATGAACACCAATCATTTTGTCATTTTTGAGATTGCATCCAAGTACTGAACTTCTGACTTTTGTTGACTATGATGGCTACTCCATTTCTTCTAAGGTATTCTTGCCCACAGTAGTAGATATAATGTTCATCTGAGTTAAATTCACCCATTCCAGTCCATTTTACTTTGCTGTTTCCTAAAATGTTGATGTTCACTCTTGCTATCTCCTGTTTGACCACTTCCAATTTGCCTTGATTCATGGACCTAACATTTCAGGTTCCTATGCAATATTGCTCTTTACAGCCCTGGACTTTACTTTCATTACCAGTTACATCCACAACTGGGTGTTGTTTTTGCTTTGGCTCCATCTCTTCATTCTTCCTGGAGTTATTTCTCCACTGATCTCCAGTAGCATATTGGGTACCTACCGACCTGGGGAGTTCATCTTTCAGTGTCCTTTTTTTTTTTTTTTTTGCCTTTGCATACTGTTCATGGTGATCTCAAGAATATTGAAGTGGTTTACCATTCCCTTCTCCAGTGGATGACGTTTTGTCAGAACTCTCCTCCATGACCTGTCCGTCTTGAGTGGCCTTACATGGCATGGATCATAGTTTCATTGAGTTAGACAAAGGTGTGGTCCATGTGATCAGATTGGTGATTGTGGTTTTCAGTCTGAGCTTCTCTTCAGATTTGATTAATTTGTTTGAGCAGCTCATGAAACTCAGGAAAACATTTTACTTACTAGAAAACTGGTTTATTATAAAAGGATAAAACTCAGGAGCAGCCAGATGGAAGAGATGCATAAAGGAAAACACGTGGAAAGAGGCACACGGCTTCCATGCCTTCTGTGGGCATACTACTCTCCCACATCTCCACCTTTCTACCAACCTGGAAGCCCTCTGAATCCTGGTCTTTTTTTTTTTTTTTTTTTTTCATAGAGAGTTCATTACATTACATGACATGATTGATTAAATCATTGGCCATTGGTGATTGAACTCAGTCCTCAGTCCCTTTTCTCTCCCTAAAGGTTGGGAGTCTGTGGCTGAAAGTTCAACCTCCAATCATGGGGTTGGTCCTCTGGCAACCCACTCCCACTCTTAGATACTTATCAAAAGTCATCTTATTAACATAAACTCAGGTTTAGTTAAAAGAGTTTTGTGATGGATATCACAAGTCATCTTTACTCCCATCACTTAGGAAATTGAAGGGATTTTTGGGAGCTCTGTGCCAATATATACTTATTACAAATCACATAATTATAGCAGAATTTTCCAAAGAATGTTCAGAATTGGAACCCTCAGTTCAGTTCAATTCAGTCACTCAGTTGTGTCTGATTCCTTGTGACCCCGTGAATCACAGCATGCCAAGCCTCCCTGTCCATCACCAACTCCCAGAGTTCACTCAAACTCACGTCCATCGAGTTGGTGATGCCATCCAGCCATCTCATCCTCTGTCATCCCCTTTTCCTCATGCCCCCAACCCCCTCCAGCATCAGAGTCTTTTCCAATGAGTCAAATCTTCGCATGAGGTGGCCAAAGTACTGGAGTTTCAGCTTTAGCATCATTCCTTCCAAAGAAATCCCAGGGCTGATCTCCTTTAGAATGGACGGGTTGGCTCTCCTTGCAGTCCAAGGGAGTCTCAAGAGTCTTCTCCAACACCACAGTTCAAATGCATCAATTCTTTGGTGCTCAGCTTTCTTCACAGTCCAACTCTCACATCCACACATCACCACTGGGAAAACCATAGCCTTGACTAGACGGACCTTTGTTGGCAAAGTGATGTCTCTGCTTTTGAATATACTATCTAGGTTGGTCATAACTTTCCTTCCAAGGAGTAAGCATCTTTTAATTTCATGGCTGCGATCACTATCTGCAGTGATTTTGGAGCCCCCCAAAATAAAGTCTGACACTGTTCCCACTGTTTCCCCATCTATTTCCCATGAAGTGATGGGACCGGATGCCATGATCTTCGTTTTCTGAATGTTGAGCTTTAAGCCAACTTTTTCACTCTCCTCTTTCACTTTCATCAAGAGGCTTTTTAGCTCCTCCTCACTTTCTGCCATAAAGGTGGTGTCATCTGCATATCTGAGGTTATTGATATTTCTCCCGGCAATCTTGATTCCAGCTTGTGCTTCTTTCAGCCCAGCATTTCTCATGATGTATTTTGCATATACGTTAAGTAAGCAGGGTGACAATATACAGCCTTGACGTACTCCTTTTCCTATTTGGAACCAGTCTGTTCCATGTCCCGTTTTAACTGTTGCTTCCTGACCTGCATATAGGTTTCTCAAGAGGCAGATCATGTGGTCTGGTATTCACATCTCTTGAAGAATTTTCCACAGTTTTTTGTGATCCACATAGTCAAAGGCTGTAGTTCCAATGAAAATGATGGCTCTGTGAAATATATATTTGGGAAATACTTCAAGAAACTTAAGTGGGATTCATTTCTGCAGGACCTCAGAGGCTTTATTTATTTTAATTAATTTTTATTGGAGGGTAGTTGCTTTCAATGTTGTGTTAGTTTCTAGTGTACGGCAAGGTAAATCAGCAATAGATATACATATATCCTCTTTTTTGGATTTCTTTCCCATTTAAGTACCACTGAGCACTGAATAGGGTTTCCTGAGCTATACAGTAGGTTCTCTGTCACAGGATTTAATAAGCCAATATCCGTTGTGAATCATTAAGGAAGGGTGTGTCAGAGGCACAGTGAAGCCCTAACACAAGGAAGGGTGTGTGTGTATGTGCTCAGTTGTGTCTGACTCTTTGTGACCCCATGGACTGTAGCCTGCTGGGAGCCAGCATGAGGAATCCCACCTGTGACAAGGTCATGCGGCAGAGATCTGATGGGCAAGGCGAATCAGATCTCAGGTTTTCCCCCTGGTATTTCCTGAGTGTGTACCCCCCAAAATAAGAATCTTCCTGCTTTTCCACTCTTCTGACATTCTCTGGAAAAAGTCTCCTCAGGGCTTTAGTCTTCTGCATTTGAAAGGGATATTTCAGTTAAACCCCCTCTGATAGCTCTCTAGCTTGTCTAACAGGTACCCTCAGACCTCTTACAGGTTGTGAATTGCTTACAGCCCCCCAACCACGAGAGGCACAAAGCTTAAAAACATCTTAAAGATACAGAGCCTTTTCTAAAGAGCTAAAAATCATATTGGTGACGGGTTTTCACTGTTGACTCAATGATTGCTGCTAGGCCTCCATATTCTTTATCTTTTAGGCACCTGGGAGGATGTTAATCAATGTAAATGGGATATGGAAAAAGATATATAATAATTTTGATGTTTGTGCTATGTCAATTCAGTTGTGTCCAACTCTTTGTGACCCCATGGACTGTAGGCTGCCAGGCTCCTCTGTCCATGGGATTCTCCAGGCAAGAATCCTGGAGTGGGCTGCCAAATCCTTCTCCAGGGGATCTTCCCGACCCAGGGATCGAACCCATGTCTCCCGCATTGGCAGGCGGGTTCTTTACCACTAAGCCGTTTTGAATTAATTACTTTTCTTTTGTTATAAATCACTGTACTCCTTTTACTTGTTTTAATTTGCTCTATCTTTGCTATGTAAGAATGTAACTTTATTTAGTGTTTTTCTGAGAGTGGCACCAGACTTTGGGGAGATCAACACAAATAAGCCTTCTGGTTGACAAAACCTTATCAGAAAAGAACTGTAAAATGCTAATTGGCCCTTTTGCCTGGAAGATTATGTAAATTACCTAAGACTTGTGTATACAACTAGGTATGCAGAGAGAAAAGCCTGGTTTTGATAAGAGTCTGGGCTGCTAACGCTGCATAACTTTGTATTACCCAGTGATTTCTATGTACAATCAAAAAGGTATAAAAGGTCTTTCTAGACAATAGAGGCCGGGCCACTCATTGGAAGGACTCCCCGTGTCTCCTCTTTACTCTAATTTCAGGCTGAATTCCCATCTGGGGCGTGGAGGCTCACCATGTCTACTTACTTGTCCCGGCTTCTAAGATCCGTAAGAGAGAGAGCCCAAGGCGGGGCACTCTCCGATATTCAGACGGACGCTGGTGGCCTAACGTAGATGGTGCAAGTTCCTTGTCTGGAATTTTATTGGCTTTCCACGTAAACCAAGTTATTCAGCCTCTTTTCTCCACTTAATTTTCCTGTTACACTATTTCTTTGTAATCTAATCTTATATTAATAAATAAATAAGTTTTTTCCTCGCCTAATCTGTTTCCCCTTCGAATCACCCTGGATCCACTGGGGCTGGACCCTGGCAGTAGCCCACCAGGCTCCTCTGTTTATGGGATTTTCACAGCAAGAATACTGGAGTGAGTTGCCAGTATTTCTTCCTCCAGGGGATCTTCCTGACCCACGTGTTGAAAGCTCATCTCTGGTGTCTCCTGCATTGGCAGGCATATTTAGTTTAGCACTGAGCCACCTAGGAAGTCCAAGGAAGGGTACAGCTCATAACATTTTACACCCTATTTGATCACAGAGCTTGTTTTCTCGTGAATTGTCTTTCTAAGCTATTGAGTTACACAGAATGTACTTTTTTAGGCTCCCTCAGATGAAAGAAGTTGCTCCAGTGCCACTCTGTGAAGGTGATTGATGGGAAGATATTCTGGGCCAGACTGGGTGCTGAGGTGCCTGAAAGTTTACATTTTGGATGGCTGTCTTCCAAATTAGTATTTATCTGTTCCGTGGTCTGCTTCTGTGTTCACCTTCAAGGGCTCAATACTGCCCCCTAGTGGGTCCAGTCGGATTCTAAATTTTCTGTGCCATTGTCCTAAACTTGGAAAATGACCTTGGCAGTTTCTAAAAAAGAAAAGAAAAGAAAAAAACCCAGCTTTTCAAGTTACAAAAAAAGATACTACTGTTATGATACCTGATATCACTTAAAAAAAAACCTTTATGACACAGTAATAATGTTTGTTTTAGAATGAGAAAATTTAAGGTAAGTAAAATGAAGAAAATAAAAATAATCTATAATTTTACCTCAAGGGTTAACATTTATCATTCTAACATGTATGTCCATGCAGTCTTTTTAAAAAATATCTACTTGTACCTAAAAATTCATACTTCTCCTGATCCTAAACTAAAAATATATTTTTTTCTGGGCTTTTTCTTGTATGTCCATTTTACTTGAACTTCAGTTAAGAACCTGCTCCTTGAGTACTTTTGGTCCTTTGAAGGAAGCAGAAGAAGAGAGGGGGTGAAAAATTTAAACATTTAAAGGGGTAATTCAGGGCTAAGTGACCCACTATGTTTTATGGGTGATTACACCAGTATCATCTAACAGGGACATAGACACTTTAATGGCACCAAATGACAACCCTTCCTGGATGCTGCTATAATACAATTATATAATAACACAATATTATATAGACATATAAACAACATCTAAGGCTACTATAATACAGTACCACATAAACCTAGTGGCTTCAACAACGTGGATNAGGGACATAGACACTTTAATGGCACCAAATGACAACCCTTCCTGGATGCTGCTATAATACAATTATATAATAACACAATATTATATAGACATATAAACAACATCTAAGGCTACTATAATACAGTACCACATAAACCTAGTGGCTTCAACAACGTGGATTTGATATCTTACAGTCTAGGATCAGAAGTCAAAGTCAGTTTCGTAAGGCTAAATCAAAGTTTTTGTAGGGCTAAATCAGTTTCATAGGGCTGTTCCTTCTGGGGATTCTGTGGGGAAAACAGTCTGTTTCCTTGCCTTTCTGTCAGCTTCTCAAGACCCCTTGCATTCCTCAGCTCGTGGTCCTTTTTCTCCTAACACATCAAACTCTGACTCCTATTATCACATCCCTTACTACTAACTCTGATCCTCCTGCTTCTCTCCCATGAGGACCTTTGTGTTGACACTGGGCCAACCAGGAGACTCTCTCCATCAGGACCCATAACTTCATCACATCAGCACAGTCCCTATCACCACTAAAGGTCACATTTTGACAATTCCTTCTGGGGATTAGGATGTGGATAACTTTGGGAGGGCCATTCATTATTCAGTCCACCATACTGAATGCGTTTCTTCTCTTTGTGCTCCCCTCCCCCTGTCCTCCTCACTTCCCTTCCTCCTTCTTCTTCCTCTTCTTCTTTGTTTTTGAGAATTTAAGGTGAGAATTAGGTGTTCATTTTCTGGAAACCATGGTCTCTAAAGGCCAATTAATCTGGTCAGTATAAGAGCTTGTCAGATTGCAGCACAAAGTCAAATAAAGCCCACTTGGATCACCTGCCCTGGCTGAGAGCTGCGCTTCTGGGATAGACAGAATGCTCTTTGGCCATTTACTGCACTGGGGGATGATGGGGCATTTCTGGCAGGGCCCAGAGCTGGCTGCCGGGAGCTGTTGTGTCCCATCCTTTCCTCTGAGTGTTCCCTCCACTCCTCTGGCTTAGCTGTGTGCTCCCTTTGAAGTTGTGCAGCAGTTGTTGTCTATAAATAGGGCATGCCCAGCCCCATCAGAGTTCTCAGATGAAGGGCAGGGCTCACTTACAAAGCACTGAAAGCGCGGGACGGTGTAGGGAGAGAGCCTGCTTTCATGCTTCTTCTCCAACCTCTCCTCAACCCTCCCACTTCCAATTTCATGTAAAAAATACATGAAGGCCCCAGAGAGGATAATCAAAGCTCTGTCACACGTGGCAGATGCTTTCTTGCTTCCCTTTAACAAGAAGGAAGAAGAAAGAAATGAGCTTCTGGATAAGAGCCCAGGGGCCCATATCAGTTCAGACGTGCCCCAGCATCTGCACCTCCTGGAGTTCTTCTGGGTGTAACACCAACGATGACTACATTATCTGACTCTAAGATTCTGGGTTATCTCATCTTACCCTTGTGACTGTCCCTGGAGTAGGGGTATACAAGTTTTCATCTCTCAGATGGAGAGCTTTCCCCCAATTTCTCACTTCTAGGAACACAAAGGAAATGGTAATATTTGAACTTGTGGGGGCAGAGTGAGAGGTTTTTTCCCAAGTACCTCTCACTTCTCTCTGCCAGCTCTGAGCCCTCTCCTGGGGCTGGTGCCTTGTCAGTCCATACAGCAGAATGCATATACCGGTTACAGTCGAGAAAGCACATTTGAGTGTGTGATCCACCGATTTCGTTTTCAGGCTTGACTCCACATATATTAGCTGTGCCTTTAAAAGAGCTACTCAATAGTTCCAAGGTCACGATGAATGGGTGCCGCAGCCTATATGGTTGTAATAAGTCTTACTGGAAGCCTCCTCCTGGCATGGTGGCCCCAGGTAGCTGGACTTCTCAGGGATTGGCTGAGAGTTCTAAATGTAAGTGTAAGTGTACCAACCTACACTGCAAAACTGTATTGTGACTTAGCCTTGGAGTCAGGTGGCATCATCTCCAGTGATTACCACTGATTATAAGTGAGTCACAAGTCTATCTGGGTTCAAGAGGGAGACATATTTCTTTCCAAGGAGATCATTGATAAAGACTATTTTTAAAGACACTGCCACACTATCCATCTTCACAGACAACTGAATGGTTTTCTTTAGATACAGTAATAGCTCTAAGTCTTACTGAGGAATTTGATCCATTACTGGTTGTTTTCATTGTTTAATTCTGAAGGCAATCTTTATTTTTAGGTTTTTGTAGTTCCCCTCACTTTTATGTGGGGCTTCCTTCATAACTCAGTTGGTAAAGAATCTGCCTGTAGTGCAAGAGACCCAGGTTCGATTCCTGGGTTGGGGAGATCCTCCGAGAAAGGAAATGCGATTCCTGGGTTGGGAAGATCCCCCAAAGAAGGAAATGGCAAGCCACTCCAGTATTCTTGCCTAGGAAATCCATGGACAGAGCCTGGAACACTACAGTCCACGGGGCCCAAGAGTCAGACACGACTTAGCTACTAAACCACCACCAACTCATTTTCACCACCGATGTTGTTCCTCATATCAGGTACCCGACTCGGCTGTTTTATCAGCTGTGCAACATTTGCCAGAGAAGGGGAAAACATTTCTTTCATTTTCAAAACAATTTTCTCTAAGGATATAGAATTTGACAGTATCATAACATTCTGCTGCTAAAGCAAGCATTCTACTGGGCTGCAGAAATTTATGACTTCGATGTCACTCATTCTTTTAAAACAAAATATGAGATATACTTTAGACATCTCTGCTGGGCTTCTGACTCAGATATTAATAGAAACATGGTATCAAACTAGAAAAAAATTAATTGCTTTTGTATTGTGGCTCCCTGCTGGTATGATTTATTTTAAATTCTGCTGATCCCAGGGAGGAGATACTGGATTGTCTGTAATTCAGAAACTGACATATACTGTTTTCCCTTATTTTCCACAAATGCTCCAACTTGAAAGAAAAATATGCTTCTGTGGTCTGGAAAACACTGGATATCACAACACCTACTTTATCTGACATGGCAGGAACTGAATTACTTGACATGCAAGTGGATTTTATAAGCAACTGAATAAAATCTGTCCACCTTGAGTGCCAAAGCCTTTTAGAAAATTATTGACTATTTCTGGACTAGGAGCTGTCTAAAGCATAGGGGTGATGAGTCCTCCTGGTGGTTTTCCTGGGACTCTCCCTGTTTAACACTGAAAGCCCCATGATCTTACCTTGGAAAGCTTCTGGTTATAGGCAAACTGAGATAGTTGGTCATGCCCCAGATTAGATATGAGCTTAATCTCACCACTTTCTGATCATCCTGTGTCACTGGTATGAATCTCGCTATGCTGAGTGTTGTGATCCAATGATGCCCTCAGGATGACTGAGGTATATAGATTCCCATAGATTCCCAGACTCTATGATGCTGGAGTAGCAAGTTAGCTCTGCTCATTCTGTTGAACCGCACGGTTCCGCCCTGGAGTCCGTCGCCCAAGACCACCAAGACACAGGATCGATGCAAATAGCAAGAGGATTTATTGAACCGGCGCGCCGGGGTTCCGTCCTCCTTAAGCAAGGAGCGAACGAACCCCGATGACAGTTACANATTCGAATGAGGAAACTGCCTGTAGTTCAATGTTAACTCCCAAGTACGTGGACATGATGAGTTATTTTCACCTGTAACACCCAGGGCATCCTTGTTGGTTTTTGGGACTCTCATCAGGATGATAGAGGGCATGACAGTATTGGTTCCAGGTAAGTGGGGGGTCATTATTATCAAAATAAGTTAATCAGCAAAACTGACCTCAGACAAGGGCAATAATGATGGATTACTTTAAAATAATTTTACTTTAGTGGGAAACTTTGTCTAAAGAAACTAAGAAACAAATATTTGATCAGGAACTTAACCCCTCTAGTGGACCATATTCATTTCTTTTCCAAATATGAGTTTATATATTCATTATCCTTTGGCTCCAAATGTAATCAGGGATATGATATTGAATCAGAGAGAATATAATTCCCTTAGCTTTGTTTCTTTATGAAAAAGGGAGTCTAGGGAGACTTGAGGGCTTCCCAGGTGTTGGTAGTGGTAAAAAAAATCCTGCCTGCTAGTGCAGGAGACATAATGAGACTCAGGTTTGATCCCTGGATGGGAAGATCCCCTGGAGGAGGCATGGCAACCCACTCCAGTCTTCATGCCTGGTGAATCCCATGGACAGAGGAGCCTAGTGGGCTGCAGTTCATAGGGTTGCAGGAGTTGCACATGACTGAAGACTTAGCATGCATGCAGGGAGACAAGGAAATGCAGGGAGAGAAGGCGATGGCACCCACTCCAGTACTCTTGCCTGGAAAATCCCATGGACGGAGGAGCCTGGTGGGCTGCAGTCCATGGGGTCTCGAAGAGTTGGACTCAACCGAGTGACTTCACTTTCGCTTTTCACTTTCATGTATCGGAGAAGGAAATGGCAACGCACTCCAGTGACCTTGCCTGGAGAATCCCAGGGACGAGGAGCCTGGTGGGCTGCTGTCTATGGGGTTGCACAGAGTCGGACACGACTGAAGTGACTTAGCAGCTGCAGTAGCAGCAGCAGCAGCAGCAGAGAGACAAGGAAAAGGAAGGACTTGAGTGACTTGAGTTGGGTCAGTCTTAGGTGAAAGGGGAATTTACCTGTCTCACCTCACCTGGGGAAGAGTCTGACCACACAGGAAATGTGACGGGTGTGGGTGTGCCATAGTTCCACGGCTAGTCACACAAATGATATACACTCCAGAGCCCCACTTACAAGCGAAAATCTTACTTAGATGAAAGGGCCAGGTTAGTGCTGTGCTCCAGGTTCATTTTCTATCAGAAACATGCCTACGAGTTGAAGAGGATATGATAAAACAAGTTTAATAAAGAGAAAGCAAAAAAAAAAAAAAAGGAAGAAAGAAAGAAAAGAAAAAAGGTTTGATCCTTACACCTGGAAGATCCCCTGGAGCAGGCACATTCTTTACCACTGAGAAGTCCTCTTGATGTCTAGGCTGCCAAAAAGAAGGATAAATATCCACTGTAGGTTCTTTATTTGAGGCTAGATGGGGTTAATTTCTGGAAACTTCTTATTAAAGTAGCAAGAAATAAAACACGAGTTAAGTCTTAATCACGAGATTTGACTAAAATATAGTAAACTAATCTGATCATGATTTTGTTTCCCCTGCCAGATAGCAAGCACTTTGAGGGCAGAAACTGTATTATGTTCTTTATCAAAATAATTTTGAACCATCTAAGTGGTTCATGAATATAATTTCTTTTACAAGAATAAAAATTACCGATCATTTTGAAATCTACTTTGATTATCTTCCCCGAACCGGGTCTGTCTGCTCTTCCTTGTTTCTCATGTCCCAGACACACCAGTGTGGCTCAGATGATGCCTGTGGACCTGTCCTGGAGGAGAGTGAAAGCTGGGGTTCAGGAGGAAGGAGGGTGGCTGGATGATTTTCTCCCCGGCTGCCTGATGTGGCCAGGCCTCCCCTCTCTACCCTACTGGCTGCAGAGCTAGCAAATCATTCTGTTGTCACTGGTTGCCAGGCTGTGATCACAGGAGATTTCGTAAAGACTCCCATACTTTCTGGGCTTCTCTGGTGGCTCAGCTGGTGAAGAATCCGCCTGCAATGCAGGAGACCCAAATTTGATCCCTGGGTTTGTAAGATCCCCTGGAGAAGGGAAAGGCTACCCACTCCAGTATTCTAGCCTGAAGAATTCCATGGACTGTATAGTCCATGGGGTTGCAAAGAGTCAGACACACTTTCACTTTCTTTCCCCTACTTTCTAGAGGATAGTTCCACCACTGTCGTGAGAGATGTGTTGTATTTCTNGGGAAAGGCTACCCACTCCAGTATTCTAGCCTGAAGAATTCCATGGACTGTATAGTCCATGGGGTTGCAAAGAGTCAGACACACTTTCACTTTCTTTCCCCTACTTTCTAGAGGATAGTTCCACCACTGTCGTGAGAGATGTGTTGTATTTCTGTGGGTTAAATCAGATCTTGCTTGGGATGCTTCCCAGGTCCCTTGAGGCAGTCATTCAGGGCTATCAAATTCTATTAAAAAGGCTTCTGTCTCAAAGGAAAGAAGATGAGAATTTCTTCTGGTCGGGAACCACTGGGCATGGCTGACTGCATCAGGAAGCCGGTGATGTGAGCTGGAGTGGGTGGTGGGGCAGAGACAAGGACGTCAGACATGGACCAAGTACAGAGGTGGTCCTGATCTCCAAGGTCGGATGCATGTCTGATTCCTCACCAAGAGAGTCAAACCAGTCACTGAGACCTGTGGTCTGGGTTCTAACAGGAGGTGATGGGTGGAAGCCAAGGACTTCCTCTTGGCCAAAATGCAAGGTCAGGAGGGAGGGAGGGAAGTGAGAAAATAGAGAGCGCTTGCACAAGCCCTTTCTTAGCAAGATTTTGAGGAGATCATCTCCTGTGTGCTTCTTTAGGTTGCAGTGAAAGTCACTCAGTCATGTCCGACTCCTTGAAACCCCATGGACTATACAGCCCAGGGACCTCATGAACTATACAGTCCACGGAATTCTCTGGAGTGGGTAACCTTTCCCTCCTCCAGGGAATCTCCCCAACCCAGGGATTAAAACCAGGTCTTCCACATTGCTGGCGGATTCTTTACCAGCTGAGCCACAGGGAAGCCCAAGAATACTGGAGCGGGTAGCCTATTCCTTCTGCAGGGGATCTTCCAGATCCAGGAATCAAATCTGGGTCTCTTGCACTGCAGGCAGATCCTTTACCAACTGAGATGCCAGGGAAGCCCTTTAGGTTGCAGGGAAAAGGCAACCCGCACTTCAGGTTGGAACTGTTTCTGTGACTTGCCCTTTTGTTATTATAATCACACATAACTGCCCACGGAGAATCCTGCCCCTCTGCCTGACTGTTAAAGTGCCTTTGTTTAAAAACCTGTCCACCGTTAGATGGTAGGAAGGAAGAAATTAAGACATCCCTTGCCTCAGGCTTGCCAGTCTAGGGGATATTTGCGAGATTAATGGCCTTTTTACTTGTTTCTTCACTCCCCCCATCCCTGATCTGTAAAAGAACCTGGCATCAGACCCTGATAAGGCAGTTATTTTGAGATAGTCTGCCATCTTATTGGTCAGTGGGTTGTCCTAAAGTTGCATTCCTTACCCCAATACCTTGTCTCCGATTCGTTGGCCTGCCATGCTGTTGGACTCAGTAACATTTAGACTCACCCCCGCATAGTGAGAATGCCAGCCTGCTGCAGAGCATTTAGCAGCCTTTCCTCTTGATGAGAAGTCAGAGACTGCTCATGAATGGGGACCAGCCCTTTGGTGGCCCTTTCTCCTGGGCCTGTCTTCGATCACTGACTTACTGGCAAATTCTTTCAATCATTGAATACCTGTCTGTCTCATTGGGTGAACTTTCATCTAAACATCTTATCTAGGGTACTTGTAAGTGGAAAAAAATGTAAGACTTTCTTTGATCATTAATAAAAGATCTTTGGGGAAAAAGCCTCAGTAGCTTGTGTTAATCATTAAACTCGCCCCATGGTCAGCTCTGAATTTTTTCTTTAGCACAGGTTTGGCTGGGACACAAACGAGTTAGGTGAGTTACAACCTGACGCAAGTAAGTTACCTGTGCCGCTGCAGGTGGGCTCTCACTCTCACCAGGTAACGTGGCCATCGGTTCCTAAGAGGGACAAGGTCATTCTGAAAGGAACAAGGTCATTCTGAAAAGGAAAGGACTTTTCCCTTGAGTCCAAAGGAGAGAGAAGCAGGAAAAGGTACTGTTGGGCTCAGTAATGTCTCTGCTCTGTGTTTCCTAGATGTTGCCTTTTTGCTAATGTGTTAAACAAAGGAACTGGGGGATATGATGTAGCAACCTCCCAGGTTTGTCTTTCAAAGCCCCAAAGGGAGGGGGGCTGGGAAGGGGAGAGAGAGGAGGAGGAAGAAGGAGGGCAGAGTCGGGAGAGAGAGACAGGGGAGAGAGAACTGACCCGAGGCACACAGCTCTCCTCTGGTTGAAAATATTCTGGTTAAAGTATTTAAATGGAGGCTGAATTTGTTCTTAGGAAGAATTAGTGGATAATCATTTTAAGAGAAAAGACATTTGTTATTGATTTGATTGCTCTGTTTTAGAGGGAAGGTGTAGGTCTGAACATAGAGGCTTTTAAAAAATTAGTTTTGATTGGCGTATAGTTAACTTGCAATGTTTATTAGTTTCTATTGTACAGCAAAAGGAATTAGCCGTACAAGGACATGGATCCCCCACCTTTTGGACTTCCTTCCCATTCGGGTCACCACAGTGCTTTGACTAGAGTTTCCTGTGCTTCAGAGTATGTTGTCATTAGTTATCTGTTTTATACACAGTATTTACAGTATTTATTGATAGTGTATGTGTGTCAATTCCAATCACTCATTTCCTCCCACCTGCCCCCTCCCAACACAGGGTTTTAAGAAAACCAGTATGTGCCTATTTTCTTCTGATGTTCTAAATTTGGGAGTACGCACCAAAATAAAATGCTAAACTCCCAGTCAGATTGAAAATCGACTCTCCTGTACCTAACATATTCTTTTGGGTGTGGCAAGTAAATCAAATCCGGTGCTTTTGGACTATAAGTAACTCCTGGGTACTTTTCTCTAGGCAGTAGACGTATTTCTGAAAATTAAATGTTTGAAAAATGAATCCTATTTCAAATAGGTGTAAAATATAGAGAATTTCACAAGTTAAAGAAACACCTGCTTGATCTACTTGAAAACTTTAGAACTCCTCTTGTAAGTGAGAGTCCCTTCTGCCCCTACCCCAGCTGCTGGGTACTTGAGGGCGGGTACAAAGATAATTTATCTCTGTTTTCCCAGCTCCAGTGGTACAGAATCTGTCTCTAACACAAGAGACGTGGCAAGAACTGTGGGTTCTTCCCTAGGTTGGGAAGATTCCCTGGAGAAGGAAATGGCAACCCACTCCAGTATTCTTGCCTGGGAAATCCCACGGACAAAGGAGCCTAGAGGGCTACAGTCCATGGGGTTGCAAAAGAGTTGGACACGACTTGGTCACTAAACAGCAACAGAAAGCACCGTGCCCAGCGATTATTAGGCGTATATCAGGCATACGATTAATGTTTGTGGAATGGAATGAACTACAGGAGATTATCCATTGCACTGTCTTAATTCGGACATACCTAAAAGATATGTTTATTCTTAAGCTTTTTGCAGATCCTCTTTTTCTGGGCATTTATTTATTTATTTATTTTGTAATGGTAAAACTATTTTTTCTGGCTTCAGTGTTTTCTTAACCCCTCCCCCCCAAATATCAATGAAAGGGGTTTGTTACATTGAGGATATAATGTTAACATGTGGAGTCTTGCTTCACCTGTTAGGAGATCAGGAGGGCTGGATGCTGGTCTACCTCCTCCAGGTCATGGACAGGGCATGACCACCAGTCCACCTATAAGCAGGCCTCCTCCCACCCCACACTGTGTACTTGAAATGTACATTTTGTGCAAAGGTTCCTCAACAGGAGCTGTTTTCAAAGATGAAGTTTTCAGTGAGCCATGTGGCATTGAGATCATGGGGACTGAACACGTGACTGAATGCTGTTCAAACCTCTGAATAAACTTTTAAGATTGTGATGGGTGGAGATCTATTCATTTTGCTAACACTCAAGACAAGCCTCGTATGTAAAAGTTCTCCTGCTTATGAAACCCGGCACCTGCCAATCTGTAGCGTCTGCCTCCTTCTAAGGTGTCTCCTTGCCTTCCGTATCTGGAGGGCAGTTAATTTTTTTCTTAAACCTTTGTTTGGCTGCTTTGTGTCTTAGTTGCAGCGTGTGGGATCTAGCTCCTTGACTAGGGGTCGAACCCAGGCCCCCTACGTTGGGAGTGTGGAGTTTTAGCCACTGGACCACCAGGGAAGTCTGGGGGCCAGTTAATTTATGAATCTACATGGGGGACAGATTCCATGGAGAGGCAGCTCCCGAGTTGGGCCCTGAAGGAGGCCAGGAGTTCTTTAGGGCACAAGAAAGTTGGGGGACTCTAGAAAGGGACCAGCAGGATCCAAGGCAGAGGCTGCCATGTGGGGAGCTTGCTGGGTGCAGTGAAAGGGCGAGTTGGAACAGTGAGGGGCAGGTCCTGGTGAAACTGCAGAGTCAGGGCTTTCTGTGGGAAGCAGAGAGCCTTTGAAAGGAAAACTGACCTTTGTGAGTGTCTTCTTTGTACCAGGCCCTGTGTTAATTTCTTTAGGTTTGTATCACCTCAGTTATTCTTAATAAAAATCCTCTCAGGTGCTCTTATCCTGTTTGCCGTGACAAAGGTTTTGCTTTGAACTGAAAGCATTAAGCAGGACAACGCCACAGTGAACGCAGCGTTTAAGGAAGATGGTCCAGGCATTGTGGATTGAGGCAGAGGGACCTGGGAGGTCCAGTTTGGAGGGTCCAGCTTTTTCTTCCTGTTTCTCCCTCCCTGTTTCTTCTGCTGTGAGCATAAAATGCTGCTGCTGCTGCCTGGTCACTTCAGTCATGTCTGACTCTGTGTGACCCCATGGACTGTAGCCTGCCAAAATCCTCTGTCCATGGGATTCTCCAGGCAAGAGTACTAGAGTAGGTTGCCATGCCCTCCTCCAGGGGATCTTCTCCACCCAGGGATCGAACCCTTGTCTCCTGCATTGCAGGCAGATTCTTTGTGGCTGAGCCACCAGGGAAGATAATCTCCTGCAAGTTTCCATTAGCATCAGTTTTTCAACCTGTTACCATGTTTAACATTCATTTTGTTAAGCTCTTTACTCTTTTTTTTTTTTTGCGTGTTGATTGCTTCCTGGAGGACTGAGACTTCAGAAAACAAAACAAAACAACTCCCCCAT